>NDXB01013373.1:8361-82861 GCA_002631895.1 Agapornis roseicollis | reverse complement strand
CCTGCCATAAGCAGGGACACCTCACACTAAACCGTGGCACCCAAGGCTTCATCCAACCTGGCCTTGAACACTGCCAGGGATGGAGCACTCACAACCTCCCTGGCCAACCCATTCCAGTGCCTCACCACCCTCACAGCAAAGAATTTCTTCCTTAGATCCAATCTAAACCTCCCCTGTTTCAGTTTGAACCCATTACCCCTTATCCTTCCTCGAGCCCTGGACAGAGCTGGCTGCATTTCCTTAGGACAGAAGGACTTCAGGTGCCTTTTGACTCAGCTGAGCCATTTATGCTGTTTGAAGAGATGCAAGAGACTGTCAAGAGGTGCCCTGGGAGAAAGGATGTGAGGGAACAGGACAATTCCATCACATCCAAGGACAGTTATTGAAGGATCTCCATAGACCACGAACGCAGCCAGCTGCTGGGTCTGTCTCTAACACAGCACTGGGTGGCACAGCGTATTGCACCACAGGACCACAGAGCTCAGCTGGTGAAGAAGCAAACAGAGCAACAGCAGCAAATGTGTATTTATATTTATAGATAAATACAAATACCAGGCTGACTTGAAAGCAGCGTTCTCAATGCACTGGAAATGTCAAAACCCCACTCCGTGCCGTCTCGCAGGAAAGATTTCCCTTGGATTTTGATCCTTTTTAGTCAGCTGCCTTTACAATAAGAAGGAAGGGAATGGTGAAGGGGAAAGCTGGTTTGCATGCAGCCTCCCCAAGGTTTTCAGCTCTGCACGGGCTTTTCTGTTGATTTTGTGGGGGTTATTTTGCAGCAGTGATTTCGCAGTACTAACCCAAACACACCGTGTCCCATTGCTGCCGCTCCATGTTTCCTGCTGACAGGAATCCATCTTATCCCAGAGAGGAGCAGTGGGAAGAACTCCTGGCACTACCAACAAGGAAAGGCAATAAAAAGCAGCTGAAACCTTCGTGAGTCTCAGGAAACTCCCTTCAACTCCAAACCAGGTGAAGAAAATGCCACCAATGATTCCCCCCTTCTAATTGGGTTTGCAAAGGTTGACTTGCAAGGAATTAGAACACGGAAACATTTAAAGCATCAGTGAGTTCTGGCACCTTAAGTGATGTGACATTTACATGATAATTTGGCAACTAAATACGCAAGAGAAGATGCTTTTCCTTTTCAAACCTGAAGGTACGGTGCTTTCACAGAGCAGCTTCCAGCGTTTTCCAGGTTTACCTTCTGACTCAAGTGGAAAAACATCATTTGCAATGTGTTGGTGGGGGGACACAGAAAACCAACACAGATTCACAGCAATTCAGCAGCATCTTCGAGCACACCACTGCTCTGCCATACTAACACCATTTAGGGGAGCTCTAGTTGGAGGCCCCACATCTCATTGCCTAAAAATTGGGATGCTTATTGTTGCCAAGTGGGGGAAAGAGCATAGGTCAGAGCTCTCTTCACTGCAGGATTAGCTTATTGCCATGACCTCCAGATGAGCAAGAAAAAACCCAACAGAAGCACTGGCAGGGTGGATACAGGTTACATGTGCCCCCAGGGACGAGCCCCATAGCCTAACCTGGTGTGCATCTTCCCCCTGTAGCATCCCACACATATCACCCATTGACAGGGTCAGGTTCGGTTCCCACCTGGGCTCTTCCTGAGAATTAATGCACTGCCATAAACCCATTTTCCAGATGCTTTCATTAGACTTCAATTTCCACTCAGGAACTCCACATTGTGCAACCGGGACAACGGCAGAAGGCGGCATCAGGGAGCAGGTTCACAACTGCTCAGCACAAAGAGCTGTGAGAGCCTTCCTTGGCAAAGCCTCCCAAAGCTGAGCGTACACTTGTTAATTCTAACTAAGATAATCCGTAATTAGAAGCAAAGCTCAGACTGGGAAGGCCTGATACGTGTCTGAACTTTCCCCATACTGCACTTCCCACAGCAAAATAGCTTTGTTTACAGGAGATTTTCAAGTCTGTTCCAGCTAATGTGACCTTGGAGATAAAGAAGAGGGGAAAAAATCTCTACCTACATGGGGAAAGGCTCCTCCTCCCCCCGAAGGGAAAACACAACAAAACTGGTATTGTTCTGGGGTTTGTTTAAACTCCCCCAAATTGATTTCAGTAGCAAGGAGCCTGTGCTTGCCTTATTCATCCTCTCTGCTGCCAATGTGCAGCCTTTTCGTCTCTGGTGATAAGGGGATTTTTAATTATTGTAATTATCATTTGAAAATTGGGTCCCTGCCACAGACAATTGAAATGAGATTCGGTTACTTTTTATCTTGCCTAATGTCTTTTAATCTGAGGTTTCATTTCCTATCAGCGGTAAAATATGTATGCGGGCATACACGCGCTCCGCTTAAGTACATGAGAAGAGACCTGTGCGCTCATAAAATATATGGGAGTGTATTACATATGCTAGGCAGATTGTACAGCAGGAAGGACTGTTATGATGAGCTCCTTCAATCTATTATGAAGCAAGGACCATGTCACCTCACCTGTCGTTTCTGCACCAAGTCACCTCTTACAAAAAGACATCCAACCCTGACCAAAAGGGCTTGCACAATGGAGCATACCCTCCTTTGACCAGTGGACAGGGTTTTCAAGGGCAAAACCATCCTGATTTAGGAGTCAGATAATCTGTGTGATGCAGCTTGGAGGGTGAAGAAGAGGTGGAAAAGGTTCTTGCCCAGAGAAGCTGTGGCTGCCCCATCCCTGGCAGTGTTCAAGGCCAGGCTGGACACAGGGGTTTGGAGCAAGCTGCTCCAGTGGAAGAGGTCCCTGCTCTGTGGCAGGGGTTGGAGCTGGATGGTTCCCTCCAATTCAAGTAAGTCTGGGATTCTGTGATAAGACTTTGGTCCTTCCCTGCTGGCACTGCTGACAAAGCTGCCCAACTTTAGCTTTGAAACCAAGAGGTTTGTCTCCCTAAGACTTCAGGAACTCATTTGACCCAGAGCACTGTTATACACCTCACAGGAGGCAAGAACCAACTGTCCAAGCTGCTCAAATCCTAGTGACCTTGTCTAAAAGTAGGGACAGCAGTCACATCACTGATGCTGCTGTGTCCCTGCATAAACCAGTCCTTCTTTCTGTATTGTTCTCCCAGCTAAGAATCTACCACTGCTGGCAGGCTTCAGCATCCAAGAGATGGAGGGCTGCACCTCGATCTCCAGTCCGTCCCTGCAAATCCACTGCAGTCAGCTGGTGTATTTGGGCATAAGCTCAGCTGGCAGCTTTGCTTTGGATTTGCAGGCAAACCCTCCTGGTCTCTGTGCTGCTGAATGCAGCCAGGAAAAAACAGCTTAAGCCGCTGATTTCATTTGGGTCTTTTTTCCCTTAAGTTCTCATTTGTTCCTAACACCACATTCCTCAGAATCTCCCAGCCCAGCTCACCCCCAGGGACCCCCAGAGCCTCATATATTCACCATTGTTGGCCATTAGTTACTGTCATGGAGTAGTTTGGGTTGGAAAGGACCTTAAGATCATCCAGTTCCAACCCCCCTGCCATAAGCAGGGACACCTCACACTAAACCATGCCATAGTGAGGTCCAGCAGCCACAGGGCAGGACTGGCTCTGAAGGATGCAGTGAGGCACTTCCCTGCCTTATCCTGCAGAACAGAGCTTAGCCCATGCAGGCCTGGCAAAGGGCTTTTGCCCCCGAGACTGGAATGGTGTTAGGTGGCCTAACTCTTGTGCACTGAAATGGGGAGCCCATGCATGTTTGTAACACAAGGCTGGACAAAGCCAGTGGGAACTGCAGGTTGTTGTTTCAGAGGCACTGCTCCCTTCCAGCTACAAACCACTGCCCACCCATCCACCCAGTTCTGCTACCATCCTCTCTCAGCCACGGTGACTCCTTCAGGGCTCCAATGGGGAAGCTCTGAGGATAAAGTCAAATCTCAGCTAATAAAGCCATCCTTTTCTTCCACCCCTCGCCTTTCTCCTTTATAGGTTTACAAATCTCTGCCCCTTTTTTTTCTTCCCCGAAGGTCCACAAAGGTCAGATCTTTGAAATATGTACAACAGCCAGAGCCTAAAGCCAAAAGTGGTGAATCCCACTGGCAACACCACAACCTCACAGCCAGTCTAAAACATCTCCATTACCTTTAATGTACTTGATTGCATTCCTTTTATTAATGAGAGCTGATAGGAAGACTTTGCTACTATTTCTGAGCCTCTTTACCAACCCATCATCACTCTCCTGTTTCACGTAGGATGGAATCCAACTGCGGAATGAGAGTAAGTGGATTTCAAAGAAAAGAAACAACCATTGGAACAACAGAACTCCATTTGCGCACACGCGCTCTCCTTTATAGGAACTGTTTAAATCCAAAGGAGAATCAAGGAGAAAGATGGCTGGAAACTCGTGTTTGCTTTTGCGGGGCTTTTGGTTGTTGCCTTTTTAACATAAGAGAAGCAGCAGCAGAGTTTTATTTGTTACAGGCCATGTTATTAACTCCATTCAAAGCAACCTTGTGCTCTTAGAAGTAGCAAAATAAACCTTCCTGGTTTAATCTGCCTGCTCTGGAAAGGAACTAATCAGACCCTGCCTTCTGCATAGCCTGAGTTTTAATTACCTCTGAAACTCGCCTGGTCCCACACGAGCAGCTTTTCAAAAGCAATCTATTAGCAAACAGTAACCCCGCTGCTCACTGCCTGGGCCCAAGCAGATGCTATCACTGCCTCCAAGCAGCCTCTTCCCTCCTCATCCTGCTGCAACACAGATCAATCAATAAACCCTGCTGAGGAAGGAGCTGGCAACCCCATGGGGAGCCGAGGGCAGTGATGGGAGCAGGACATAGACCAGCAGAAGAAACCCAGGGCAGGGTTGGGAGCACAGCTCCGGGGTGTAATTCCCATGTATAACTGTCACCAAAGCAGCACTGGAGCGGGCAGGGAGGAGATGTCACCGGCAGCTCTGGGGCTGTCACTTGTTAGCGAGCTCACTGGGATAACGAAGCTGTGAGCTGCTGTCCTCTCCTACTAAGGAGGAGATTGGTGCTCCGGGCCCTCTGCCCTTGGGTAGAGAAGGGCCAGGAGGATTTTCTCTTTTATCTCGAGCAGCAAAGCAAAGGGCATTGAGCTCTGGACCTGCAGCCAACGTGAGAGCACAGAATGACTGAGGTGTTCCAAGCAGTGCGTAGCTGCGAGTAGAAAGAGCAAAGCAGCCTGCAAGGGCAAGTCCCTGACCCTTGTAAAGGAAAGGGGATATTCACAAGACCTCACTGGTATGGGAAAAAGCAGAGGCAAGGAGACCTCAGCTTTTGAATCCACCAGCTCTAAAGGTTGGTTTCCAGTTGGCATTCAGCCTTGTGCAGCCAGCTTCCCCCATCCCTCCTTGGCTCATGCCTGTGGAAGATCTGCTTTGACATCGTGGGGTCAGCGCTTGTCCCTGCAAGATGTGGGACTCCAGAAGATGCATCCGTGTGTTACCAGCACCAGGAACCGAGGTTCCACAGCACCCAGAGCTGTACAAACACTGAGGAGAGAAACCCATCCAACAGCTACTGGCATTTTGGAACACCAATCACTTAGCACATGCTTCCCATCTGCTTGCTTCTCCTGGGGACAACCAAATGTCCTACACCACACACAGAGGTGAACATCTCCATCTCTGTGGCTATTCCATGCGCATGCACAAAGCCCTCACTCATATTGAGGGAGGGCATAGGTTCCCCAGCACATTTTAAGGTAAGTGACCCAAAGGTATTGCAAGAGGGTTGGAAAAGTGCAACACAAACCCTGCCTCTACCTATATAGAGCCAGTTTTGCTCTAATAGACTCAAATCAGACCATATTCCTGCTTATTTTCTTGCCAGCTCACACAGGCAAATGGACATACAGGGAATGCCCAAGGTAAGAGGCACCAGGAACCCATATCTTTGGGGCAGCTCAGCTGAAAGCTGGCAGATGGTGGTGCAGCAGGCTTGGATCCTCTCTGTAACACCACCTTCCACTAAGCCCTTGCTCTGGAAGGATTCAGAAAGAGCTGAAAAAGCAGCATTTCAACCATCAGTCTTCCATCCTGAATGCACACCTGCCTTAGCCCTATTGCTGCTACATTCATCACTTCAATTCGAGAGTTTAAGAATCTAAACCACAGTCTCTCTGTTGGGCCATTAACCTCCTTATGTATCTACTACTTTCAACCAACCTACAGCAAACCCTTCTCAGGCCACACTTGCTAAGCACCAAGCACCCAGAGTCCTCACAACAAACAAACCCAAACACAACCATGAGCATTTATCCTCCAAACCCAAATCGTGCAACATTCCATGACACAGCTTTTCCTATCATTCTTACCTGGAAATGGAAGGCACAGATGTGGCTTTAAGATCTTCTTATAGAACCTGAATCTTCTCCACCACCAGCTGCCACTGCCTCTGTCCAACAGCATTATAAAGACCAGCAAGGTCTTATTTAGTCTTAATGAAGACTAACAAGGCACAGATGGAAGGGTTTGCTTAATGGCACAGGGCTGGCTGCTTTCTGTCCCTTTGGCCCTAGAAAGGATGGGCTGCAGTGCTCCGTCAGCCTCCCAACAGACACAGCTCTGCAGCAGGACAAGGAAAGGGGCTGGGAAAGCCAGGACACCTTGGCTGCCTGCCCTGGACATGGACACGCTAAACATCTTGTGCAAGGCTTGGGGTTTTAGCCCATAGGGGAGCTACTCCCTGGTGTGTCCCTTGCCTGGGGACCACTGGAAGCAGTGCAACAAACTGAGGTCTGCGTTTGCTCCATCCCTCCAGAGAAACAAGACCTAGGAGGTTCTTTTGTTTTTAATAGGAAAAAAAAACCCCATGAGAGCAACTTTTAGCACCATCACCTCCAGAATCCAACACTTCTTTGGAAAACTGAGCCAACAGCCAATACAGACCTGCTTTTCAGCACCTTTACTGATGGCCTGTGTGGTTCTGATTAGTAATTAAATGCAGGAGGTCAGGGACCCTGCTCGATTGAAGAATGTTTGTTTGGGATTGGAGAACTGACAGGCCACACAACAGAAATCAAAAGGGAAAGAACAGTTTGATTCAGCCCCTGGCAGCAAATAAATCACCCCAACCAGCCTGGTGGGTGCAGCGAGCGTGCTCTTGGTTTGCAGATGCTGTAGTGATGTCGATGGTCCCAATCAATAGGGTCTTGTTAGGGGTCTGGTGACAAGCAGCACACCAAGAGGGATGTGCTGGCTGGCTGTCATACAGCAGAGCAGTCACTGCTGCGGGGTGTCTGCATGCTGATGATGCTCAGGCTGGGATTTCCTGGTTTTCATAAAGCCCCTTCCTGCATAAAGCCACCGTAGGAATGCATGAGAACAGTCAGCAGCACTTGGAGGTGCCTGGAACAGCTTTGCTTCCATTGCTCAAAGAGCCAAGCTCTTAGCTGGCACAAAGTGGAGTCAATGAAAGCCCTTTTTGCACTCCCACCAGCTCAGGAAAAAAACCTTCCTGTATCTCTGCACCAGTTTTGGGGGCCTGGAGGATCAGAGCCAGGACTGAGAAAAGGGAAAGGAAAGCGGCGGCCTGCTTAGGTGTTAATGAGGAAGTGATTTGTCTCTCCAGGATGTCCTTGTGCTTCCCAGAAAGTCACAGTGCAGAACTTCTGAATATTTAATACAGCTTCTTAATTAAGAAAAGAGTAAAAACCTGAGGGACACCATCCCCTCCTGCAAGTTCAAGGCCAGAGCTCTAAACACAAGGTAATCACTCATCTCAAGGAAGCAGGGGTAGCTGATTAAAAGGGGTGGCCTCACAGTTACATCTGCTTGGACCAAAGAAACAACCCCTTCTGTGCCCACCAGGGAGGTTACACTCAAGAGTCTCTGTATAACCTTGAAAGTTTTCAGGATGTTCATAGGATGACAGAATGGTTTCAGTTGGAAAGGACCTCAAAGTTCATCCAGTTCCAATCCCCTGCCACGGGCAGGGATGCTTCACATTAGACCATGTTGCCCAAGGCTCTGTTCAACCTGGCCTTGAACACTGCCAGGGATGGAGCATTTACCTCTTCTCTGGGCACCCTGTGCAAGCGCCTCAGCACCCTCACAGTAAAGAACTTCTGCCTTATCTCCAACCTCAACTTCCCCTGTTTCAGTCTGAACCCATCACCCCTTGTCCTATTCCTACAGTCCCTAATGAAAAGCCCCTCTGCAGCATCCTTGTAGCCCCCTTCAGACACTGGAAGCTGCTCTGAGGTCTCCACGCAGCTTCTCTTCTCCAGGCTCAACAGCCCCAGTGTTCTCAGCCTGGCTCCATATGGGAAGTGATCCAGCCCCTGAGCATTCATCATTTTAGAAGTGGTTTTACCCTATCCTGTCCTATAAAAGCTGAAAATCTGAAGTAAAGCTCAAAAAAAAAAAATGAAGACTCTGACAAAATAATTAAAAAAAAGGAATAATAATAAAAAAAAAAAAAGCCCTGCCTGGTTTCACAGAAACTTTTCACTTTGGTAATTTCCAAAGGTTTCATTTCCATTTCAATCTTCCTTTTTGTCCTGTAGCTCAACCTCCCTTCTGAAGCGAAAAGCAAATGTGAAGCAAAATAGAAGAGTTCCATTTCCAGGAGTCACAGTGACCTAGTGATCATTTTAAAAACTTTTCTCCATTTTCCCTTGCATGTAAAATCCACTGAAATTGGTCCCTTCCCTCTGAACCATCCTGACTTTGATGAGCCAACATCCTCTGATGAACATTTTGTGGGGCAAATGACTCCTAGGCACACTCATTCCTCCCATTAATGTCCCGAACCGCAGGAGGAGTTCGATATAGCCCGAGGACTGGCTGAGATTGAAAGGATGGAGCTGCTTTTCCCACTTCTATTTTCAGTGCCACGTCTCCTAATCCTCAGGTGCACTGCCCTGGCAGAAGCGACGGGGACGCTGAAATAGGAGGTATCAGCTGCGTCTCTGTCCCTGGCCACGTGCGCACTCCTACCTGCATCCAAGTGGAATGAGTTGCTTTAAAGCAGCTATCTCGCGTCTTTAATTAGCATCCTCTTTGGCAACACCATCCGTACAGAAGCACACGTGGTGTGTTACTGCAGTTCAGCTGGCAGGTGGTAGCTTCCTACGCCACCATACAGTCAGGATCGGTGACTGCATCAACGTTGTTTTCTCCCTTTCCCTTTCCCCACGTAGGCTGTAAACCCTTTGGTCCCCAAAATGTTTATCTACGCAGAAACTTGGGCTGCAAAAGCCACCGGGTCCAACGCAAATACAAGTGATGCCTCAAATAAATAACCTTTGCCTACGTACGTGGCCCACCTGAACATCTGCTGTGTCAACAGTGATGCTAAAAAGACAGAGCATCAAGGGTTTGATCCATTTGCATGAGGAGCAGTCAGAAACAAACGTGTTGTGCCATTAAGGGAAACATTAGAAGCACAAATGATTTGTGTGGTTGTTTTCTCCTAGCAGCAGGCACACCCAGGGGGATTCAAAATGTCCTTGAACTTCAGGAACAAAACCGGGAATTATAAAGGGGGGAGAAAACCATAATAATATGATGAGTAGCTGCAAGAACATCATCAGGTGATCAGAAAAGTGAGGGAGCCTCAATATGCCTTCTTATTATAAGCAGCAGTGCCTAGTCGACCTTGCCTGATTCAAACAAGGCAGCAAAGCAGCGATGGGAAGATACGCAGCCTCGTGCGCCAGCCCTCCCCGCCTAGAATTTAAATGATGGCATTAGTATTCAGGCTCTTTGCATGTGTTTAAATGTGGATTAAAAATGCATTAATTGGTCTCGTTTTAACAAGCTCTTCTCTTTGTATATCAAATATTTGAAAGATTCGGTATTATCACCTCTTGTCTGTGCTGGAATTGAAGAGGAGAAAAGAAATGTAATTGAGGACTTAAGGAGTGTCTCCTTCTGTTTGCTCAGTGCAGGGCTATCTGATTGAAAGCTCGGGGGAAAAATGACTTTGATAAGTATATCAACAACATCTAAAGGCAACACAACTTGGCAAATGAGTACTACCATCCAGCAGAAGCTTTTTTGGCATGGGAAGTGGCTTTCCAGTAAGTGCTGTATCAGAAGAGCTGCTGGAGCGGTTTGGATCACAGAACCTGTCCCTAGCGAGTGCCAGCATGAAGGAAGATGTGTGCAGACGTTAGCTCAGGATTTGAAACCACAATTCAGTTGTTGCCTTGGCTGCAGTTCTCTGACTGAGCTTGGGCAGGTTAGTGACTAGGAATGGATGTCTTCTTGGAATGAGCTACTCCAGCTCTTGGGGCTTTCTACCCGCTCATACCTAGAAGGCTGGGAGATGCTTAGGATGATCAGGGGACTGCAGCACCTCCTGTATGGAGCCAGGCTGAAAACACTGGGGCTGTTGAGCCTGGAGAAGTGAAGCTGCGTGGAGACCTCAGAGCAGCTTCCAGTATCTGAAGGGGGCCTATAGGGATGCTGGGGAGGGGCTCTTCATTAGGGACTGTAGTGACAGGACAAGGGGGAACGGGTTCAAACTGAAACAGGGGAGGTTTAGATTGGATCTAAGGAAGAAATTCTTTGCTGTGAGGGTGCTGAGGCACTGGAATGGGTTGGCCAGGGAGGTTGTGAGTGCTCCATCCCTGGCAGTGTCCAAGGCCAGGTTGGATGAAGCCTTGGGTGCCACGGTTTAGTGTGAGGTGTCCCTGCCCATGGCAGGGGGGTTGGAACCGGATGATCTTAAGGGCCTTTCCAACCTGAACTATTCTATGATTCTATGCTCAGCCCTGCTACCAGTAATGGGAACCCAGTGTGAGATTCACATGGAAAAATGTAGCCAGAAACCACTTTAAACCTGGCCTTAACCACTTGGTTACAATGGTCTAGGGAGCTCCACCAAGCCTTGGAGACTCAATGCATTCCTGAGCTTGAAAACCTTCGATGGCTTTCCTTGCAGGTGTACTCACTACGATCTCCCCTTTGCCTTTTCATCTACAAAGTAAAGAGTCATCATACTCATGCACTGATGGTGAGTCTGGCACTGAAGGGATGTGGTAAAGGACTCCTGAATCCAACAGGACTCAGGAACTGAACGTAAGGCACTGCTGAATCCCTTACTACATCTGTGACACACGCCCCTGTCCATCTTCGCATAGAGTGACAGGACTACCAAAATAAAGCCAAAAATCCCTAACAAAATTCCCACTGATTTTCACTGGGAACCCTCAGCTTCAGAGACTGGGGCAATGTGAGCTTCTTCCCAAAGTTTTGCACTCCCCAGTGTTTAAATCACTTGGGCAAGTCTGACTTAAAAGCCTGACTTAAGAAATGGTCTGAGGCTCTAAACCTGAGTTTAAACCCCTGATAACTAGAGCTCCTCTCAGCATTGCCATAGATACTGGGCTGAAGCTTGCTCATGAAGAAAGCCCTAAGCATCAAGATGTACACTGCTACGATCTGCTCAGAGAAGAGGTCCAGCAATCAGCGTAAGAGCTGGATAAAAGAATGCTGAGCTGGAATTTGGAAGTTTATAGCTTTTGCTTAACCACATGAACACATTTTGCTGCTTCTTAATAGGCAGGGAAAAAAAACCCCAAACACAAACCTCAAACTTCAACACATACCAGCTACAAGGTATTCCCATCACTTTTGGAAGGCTCCAGCAATGGGGTGGGAGCAGGCGCTTGTGTCTCTGTGTGGGTATATGGTTGTGTGCCACAGCAGGTTTCCACTACCTCCAACTGTATTTAAAGCTGTCAGAGCCCTGCAGAAACACAGTCCCACTTGGCTGGGGCTGGTGCAGATCTGAAGGCTGATAACCCCTGTTTTCCTTCCAGGATTGGAATGCCCAGTTCTTATTAAAAGTAAAGTGAACTCTGCCAGGCAACTTTCCTCTGCACCTTTGAGAAACCTCAGCCTGGGATCCCATCGGAGTCACTGAGGTTTGGTACCTTTGCAGAGTTTGATTTTCAGCTGCAGGCTGGAATATTTCCAGACCAACTTTTATGTAAAATTCACTCCAAAGCCCACATGGGAATCCGGGCTCATAGAAAATGCTACAAACTTTTTGCTAACTCCGACGCTGGAGGCATTCTTTAGTTCAAAACCAAAAAAAAAAAAAAACAGCTGGGGCTTGCATTTTCTCCTTGTATTATCTACTTACACACTTTGTTTTGTCCTAAAATCCAAGCCCCATGGAAAGCCTTTGTGAGCCTGGAGGCGTTTATGCAACCCGCCTTGCACATGGGAACTGCAGCACAAACCCATTTATTTAAGCTTATAGTGAAAGAGCAGTGATTTCAGGCCTGGCTCCCCGAGTGAAAGGCTGTCTTTTGCTACCAGGAACAGGTCTTTCTGTGTACAGTGTGAAAGGGAGGCTATGTCCAGTCTGCAGCACCCCTGCTGCAGCCTGGAGACCCTTGAGGACATCCCCATCACTTGGAAATACTCAGTTGTCTTTTAACAATGCTAAAAAACCCACAAACGTGGCAAATGTGAAGATTTGAGTTGTTTTCTTTTCTAGGTGACAGATTAACAGTGGGAGTACAATGCATTGTACAGTTGGGGTGTTAATCCTTACTGTGCTGAGAAATGGAGAAGACACTGTCTGCACCTCAGAAAGCAGACATATGTGGTAAGGTCTCCTGGAGTAATACATACTCGCCGCATTGCTTTCCAGCACAGGAGATGAAATCATAATAGCATACACTTATTTACTTTTAACCACCATCAATAATAAGAGATATATAGCTGAATGCTGGGCTCTTCTCACATACACTTAGAAATGAAATGAATCTTAAGACGATACAAAACCACATAGCTATGTGTACACAAGCAGCGGGAGTAAGCTACAGTACAAACCAAACTGAATTATCTATGTTTCTTTAAACTACCTTCAAGAGTATTTGCCATTATTAGCAATTTGTATCCAGAGAGCTCACATCAATCACAGAAATGGGTCTGTATTATTTATCATCACTGCTCCACAGATAGTAAAACTAAGGCAGAAATAAGGGCTGATGCAGGCAGCTAATGGCTGTGGGGGAGCAGGATGTGCTGGAATTAGCAGCACGGTGCTCTCCTTGCTGTTGCTAAACTAAAGCTGGTACATGCATCAGTGCCTTGCTCAATCTGTCCCTTTGGGCATTACCCTGAGGCTTGAGGTGAAAATAACAGTTGTAGGCACCTTACCCTGGGTACAGGCAAGTTTATGGGGGGGAGGAGGGCCACGAAGATGATCAGGGGACTGGAGCATCTCCCATACAAAGACAGGCTGAGAGAGTTGGGGCTGTTCAGCCTGGGGAAGAGAAGGCTGCATGGAGACCTGATAGCAGCCTTCCAGTATCTGAAGGGGGCCTATAGGGATGCTGGGGAGGGGCTCTTCATTAGGGACTGTAGTGACAGGACAAGGGGGAACGGGTTCAAACTGAAACAGGGGAGGTTTAGATTGGATCTAAGGAAGAAATTGTTTCCTGTGAGGGTGCTGAGGCACTGGAATGGGTTGGCCAGGGAGGTTGTGAGTGCTCCATCCGTGGCAGTGTTCAAGGCCAGGTTGGATGAAGCCTTGGGTGCCCTGGTTTAGTGTGAGGTGTCCCTGCTTATGGCAGGGGGGTTGGAACTGGATGATCTTAATGTCTTTTTCAACCCTGACTATTCTATGATTCTATGAGTCCAGTGATGAGGAACCAGGAGAGGGCTGCCATGGCGGGACAGGTAGAGGATGCTGCACCTCTGACTCTGGGGAAGGCAGATGCCTGGGTCCTCCACATGTGGTTCCTGTGCCATGAAATCACAGACTGGTTTGTGTTGAAAAGGAGCTTAAAGCTCATCCAGTTCCAATCCCTGCCATGGGCCAACACCTTCCACCAGTGCTGCAAGACCCATCCAACCCGGCCTTGAACACTGTCATGGATGGGGCAGCCACAGCTTCTCGGTGTCATCTCTGTTTGCTTTGATTTATACCAACCCCCACATCCCTGGAGATCTCTCTGGGGACTCTTATTTTCCAGAGAGCCTTTCGTTCTAACAGGTTGTGCAAGCGCGGATTCAAATCAGTCATCAACTTCCCACTGAGTTCAAAACACCTCTTTCACCATTTTAAATGATTTTTAAATGGATGCAATGCACTCGATCTTCCAGCTGAAATAACTTCTGTATTCTCCTCCGAGCCTGAATTCCTTTCACCCCTTGCTCTGCTGCTCACTTCAGATAATTCAATGGGAATTTATGTGAAAAGAGGTGGTGGGTCACAAATGAAGTAAAATGCTGACAGCAGGAGTTCCTCCCCATTCACTGCTGAGGTAAAAGGCAGGGAGCCACACTTAGGGAGCCATGGGATAGTTATCATTAGGCTGGTTGAAAATATTCCATCTCACCGGAAGGTTGGGGTTTTTTTTGTGTTCTATTCCCATAAGAATTGATTTTCTTTTGATTAAATCATGTTTTCACAAAACGGGCCTTTTCCATCATCTTGCTGGGAAAAGTCAAATGCCTGAGAAAGGAAACTCCAACAAGCCCTTGCCATGGGCCTGCCCTGAGGCACTGCCAGGGAAAGTGCCTTCTGGGAAGTGTAGTTCCATTTAGGAAATCAAAGGTGCTGTAGGGAAGGGTGGAGGCACCCTGGAGCCAAGCTGTACCTCTGCTCTGGCTGAAAAGAAAGGCAGCTTCTGAAATCAAAGCAAGGAATGCTCTCATCTTTGATGGAAAACAAAGGAGTTCAGATGCCAGGTCTGCTCCTGTGAAGTTGCCTCCTGAACCTCCCTTCTCACTCCAGAAAATGCAATCATAGAATCCTAGAATAGTTTGGGTTGGAAAGGACCTTAAGATCATCCAGTTCCAATCCCCTGCNCCTCCTGAACCTCCCTTCTCACTCCAGAAAATGCAATCATAGAATCCTAGAATAGTTTGGGTTGGAAAGGACCTTAAGATCATCCAGTTCCAACCCCCTGCCATGGGCAGGGACACCTTCCACTATGCCAGGTTGGATGGGGCTTGGAGCAAGCTGCTCTAGTGGAAGGTGTCCCTGCCCATGGCAGGGGACTGCAACCGGATGAGCTTTAAGGCTCCTTTCCAACCCAAACCAGGCTGGGATTCTATGGTTCTATGACTATTTGGGATTATCTTCTTTTTCCCAACACCTGTGTGAACAGAGAATGCCCACTGCAAGCTGCAGTAATAAGAGCTGTTGTCACTGTTATTACTGATGGGAGCACACAGCCCTTCTCTGGGTGAATCTCAAGCTGTGAGGGCTTTATGCACCCTACCACAGAGTTACTTCGATCCTTCTGAGACTTGGCACGAACTCAACTGCAATTGAACCAAACCAAAAAGCAGCAAGTTTTGGGTATCTGCCATCTGCATTAGCTCTGCTGACCCATGCCATCCATTGCCAACTCTGTCTTTCCTCCAGCATCTGAGGTTCCTTTCCAGCCCCATGATTCCGTGTTCATTCACTGGTTGCTCTGTTAATGACTTGTCGTTGTCAGAAGCTCCAAAGAGGGCCCTGATTTTAATTAACCCCGAGCAACCCCACCATGCTCAACTGCTGCCACACTCAGGGCATCGAAAACTGAGCTTTGTAGCTTTGCAAATGGCTTTCATTAAACACAGCTTGTTGGCTGGAGCCTTTCCAGTCCCACCACGCAGCACAGGACATCACTCCTGAGCCTGCCAAAGCCCTTTGGGATCTGCCTTACTTCAGCTCAGCAAGAAGTCTGCCTGGATCCTGCCCCCCCTTCCAAGCCAGGCCAAGAATCCTCAGTAGTACCCATTCCCAAATCATATTTACCCTACACGAAACCTTCACCTGGAAGTAAGCCTGAAATTCCTGCAAGAGGCAATGTTTCTGCCATGGACATCAGTGATGGTTCAGAAGAACCATCAGAGGAACATCCCTGTCTCCTTTCAGCTGAGGATGTCACAGCAGACACCTGGCACACCCTGGCTCAGGATCACATAAGGAATGGTGAAAAGGGGTTAAACTGCACAGAACAGAGGCATTTGGGGCCGGGGGTGTAATAAGTTCTGTGGCTCCCTCTCTAGATGCAGAATGGAAACTAAACTTGTGCTCCTGCTGTCTGTTTAAGAGCTTGCTTACAACATTACATTTATCCAACATTAATCCAACATTAACTAGTGGTGTGAATTGCAAGTGGATTAGTTAAATCATATTAAACCCAGGTCTGGGTACTTTCATTTAGAATTAAAGTGGCCCTAATTCAATTTGGCTCAACTCACTTCAAAAGTGAATTAAGTAAAACTTAATTACAGACCCTTTAATTCCAAATGAGTGTGTCTGCACAGGTTGTTTGATATGTTTTCATTTATCCATTCGAAAAATTAATCTTGATGAGCTTTTCTGGATCTCCCCATGGCACAGAGACCCTAATTTGTTGAGCAAAAACTCTCTGATTCCCTCTAAAAGTGCAAAATAAGACAAGTGACTTTTGTCCTTAGCCGGCCAATCTAAGGATGCTGTGTTAGCACTGCCCTGTGTGCAGTGCTGAGGACCACATGTGCTGGGAGGATTTCCTCCTTAAAGCTGTCTTCTGACAATATTTGTTCCAAGCAGTTCCCATCAACATTCCCAGTAACTCTCCTTTGCTCTGCTTTCCCAGAGCCACTGAAACCTGTAAGGTCTCAGCCTGCTCCACTGGGAGCAAGCAATGATTTGGATCTCTGCCGCGCATCCTGTGCTGTTATTTATAGCCATGAAGTATGAAGGCCCATCAAGTGCATACAAATGGCTGCAAAGTGGAATCAGCTTTAATTCCTGAACTCCCTTCCCTTCCCTTGTTCCAGCAGCATTGACTGTTTCAGGGATGGAGACTCAAATCTCACCATGGAAATGGCCACTGCTCCATCATTTTGGGGGGCACATCGATGTGTTCTCCAACCTGAAGGCTAAATGTTTCTGGTCCAGAAGCCACCACTAAGACGGCACTAAGAAGCTCTTCATCAGGGACTGCATTGATAGAAAGTCTAAGATAGGACAAGGGGTGATGGGTTCAAACTGAAACAGGGGAAGTTCAGGTTGGAGATAAGGCACAAGCTCTTCCCTGTGAGGGCGCTGAGGCGCTGGCACAGGGTGCCCAGAGAAGCTGTGGATGCTCCATCCCTGGCAGTGCTCAAGGTCAGGTTGGACACAGGGGCTTGGAGCAAGCTGCTCCAGTGGAAGGGGTCCCTGCCTGTGGCAGGGGTTGGAGCTGGAGGAGCTTTAAGGTCCTTTCCAACCCAAACCAGCCTAGGATTGTATGATTCCATAAGCCACAATGACACAGGTGACATAGGTGGCATTGAGATGCTGTGGAAACACTAATGCAAAAAGCACCCCACAGTGAGGTGAAACAAGGCCACACTTTCTCATTTTCCTCCCAGAAAATTGTGTTAACCCTGAATTCTGCCCTGCAAAGTGCCTGGAATTTAACAAAACTGTATTTTGGACCCAGAATCACTGCTTGGAAATGTTTACCGGCCAGCCACACTGCTTGCCATTGCTGTGGATTGCTGTTAGCTCACTCTTACCCTCCTTCTGTTTACCTAAGAGATGAAGAAAAGAAGTTATTCCTCACTGAACAGTACAATTTAACCTTCAACATGATTGCTCTAACCAGGACTCCTTGTTCCAATGCTACCTGGATGCAGGCTGGAAACAAGCCAGAACAAAAGGCAGACACCTCCTCAGCAGCACATCCTGCATCCCACCATGCTGCAGAGCTGGTCCCTTCCCCAGCTCATTTATCACTTCAACAAGATTAATCCCATTTTTCCCAAGGTGTGTTCAAAGCTGCTGGGTTTCTGCACCCTTCCTAAGATGGGTTGGCAACTCTTTCCATCTCCAAGCTGCAGTGCGTGGGGAGCTGCTGCCTCTCGTGCTGTTTGCTTGTGCTGCTGTTGCTCTTTAATTCTCTCTGCTCGGAGCATGGGAACGTTTCCTGCTGTTTTCAGGCTGCTTTCCTATGAAAGTGAGTCCTGTGGGGTCACCCTATTTTTGGGGTGTCTCTGTGCTTTATTCAGACCATGTTTAAAGAAAGTTGACAGAACTAGAGGATAGCGCAGGGGGATGTAGTGAACATCGTGGGAGGAAAAGGAGAGGGGGTTATTCAATGCATGCTCTTGCCCTAGTCCTACATTCAGGTGCTGGAGAGGGATATTTTTAAAGGTAAGAGCTATTCAAGATAAAGGACATCATTCTCTTTCAGTTCTGAAGTCTGTGCATGCCCTCTCTACATGTAAAACAAGGTTAAGAAGGTCAGCCCTACCACAGAGCTGGCCTGAAGAGAGATGCATTAAAACCAGGCCAGCGGAGATGCAGGAGTGATAGGCAGGGTTTATTAAATTTCAGAGTTCTGTTAGATATTAATCACTTTGCACCCTAAAAAGGTGTCTGAGGAACTTAATTTGTCGTGGAAATGTCAGATAAGAGAGATGCTGCACCTCCAACTGAGAATAACCAGTGAATATTGCGGAATGTTACTCTAAAATGACCTTTTACTTTATATTAAAGCAAACAGGTAAAAATCAAAGTCAAATCCCCAGCAGAGAGCACAGTGTGTGCATGTGTGCTTGCACACGTGTTCCTGCCTCTTCCTTAAACAGGCTGGAGGAAAAGCTGGCACAGGCATCAGCTGATGTGGCTGTGGCCTATGACGATCCCTGCTCTGGAAGGATGAGGAGTGATTCTTTGCTGTCTCAGAAATCCTGGCTGTCAGCTTAATATATAAAAAATGGATTTATATATGGATTATAACGTGGATTATTTATATTACTGTATATATGGTTGTTTGTCCACAGATAATTCATTTTACTCCATGTGTAACATCAATATTTATACATGTATATTATTACATGTGCACTGCCAAGTAGTCTAAATCTCATCTAGTTCCAACCCCCATGATGAGCAGGGACATCATCATTCCCTGCTTATGGCAGGGGGGTTGGAACTAGATGATCTTAAGGTCCTTTCCAACCCTAACTGTTCTATTCTAGGCTNTATATTACTGTATATATGGTTGTTTGTCCACAGATAATTCATTTTACTCCATGTGTAACATCAATATTTATACATGTATATTATTACATGTGCACTGCCAAGTAGTCTAAATCTCATCTAGTTCCAACCCCCATGATGAGCAGGGACATCATCATTCCCTGCTTATGGCAGGGGGGTTGGAACTAGATGATCTTAAGGTCCTTTCCAACCCTAACTATTCTATTCTATGCTCTAAATCAGGTTGCCCAGAACCACATCCAGCCTGGCCTTGAATGTCTCCAGGGATGGGGCATCCACCACCTCTCCGGGCAACCTGTGCCAGTGCTTTACCACCCTCACTGTGAAGATTGTTTCCCTCACATCCAGCCTGAATCCAGGAACACTCTTTTAAGAGCAGTTACCTCTACTTCAAGACCGTGTCGTGTTGTGCTGGGGCCACAAGAGCTTATCAAAGCTCCCTACTAGTGATTCATTGCACTGATAGAAGGGCAGGAGAATCAGAACCCATCTAGGTTCAGAGGCTAATGCTTGCCACCCCCTCTTCCACCTGAGCACACCAGGTGCATCCTGCAGAGTACAATCCTGTTTGCCATTCCTTTCATCTTAACAAAAGGCACAGGTACAGCTATTCATCCAAATATTGTCATCAGCAAATGAGGTCCTGGTGATGGTAGACAGGGAGATAACACTTCCAGATACCACACTGAATCTCAGCTGGCAGTTTATGTACTTGCATACCCCGATGAGCAGAGCACTGTGTTGTGAGGTGGGCTGCAGGCAGAGTACAGGCAGTGCCCGATGCTCCTGGGTTGCGGGAGAGAGGCTCAGTGCAAGTGCAGGGCTCTTCAGAGCAGCTCATCCCTGCCTGTCCCTGCATCAGAGGAGGCTTCATTTCAGCTTTTCAAAGTGAGCTCCTTTGCTTTTTCAGGTAAAAGACAGCATTCACTGAGAAAATGTTATGATGCAAGTAGAAAAGGGAGAGTTTAAACAAAAGGGCTAAGCAAGCTCCCTGCACGTCCGAGCAGGATGGTTTAGGTCAAACAGCATGTTTATCCTGCTGCCACGGAGGGGTCTGTGTTTCGTTGATAACCCTAGCAAGTGTATTTCATTTCCCTTGCAATGCATTTGTTTTGATTGGCTGCCAAACCAACAAATCTCCCATTTCTTTAGGGGATGGAGGTGACAGATTAGGGAGAGCTCAGGGCACAACATTAATGGTGGGATTTGGAAATGAGCCCTGGCCGGATCAAAACCCAACAGTTCTGAAATCTGGAAGATTCCACCTCCATCAGAGCCTGCAGCATGGTGCTGCTCCCCAAACGCTGCCAAGCCATGGGCCTGCTGGTACCTGCACCTACCAGTGATGGCCCCGGCTCCCCACGCCGATGGTGGTGCAAGGGGAAAAAAACACCAGGGAAAAACTCAATTACTTGTCCAAGTTTTACTACAAGGGATGAAACACTGCAGGAGCAGCGAGGCTAGTGGGAAGTGGGTCTGATCATGGCAGGAGCTGGAACAACAGCAGCAATGATTCAGTTCATGACTCAATCTGAGCTTGGAAACAGAAGAATTGAAGAGGAGCATTCTGCGGTGTAGTTTATGGCATGCAAAGGCAGCTACGATGGGTCAGACCAAAGGTAACTCAGGTTTCTATTCTATTTCTATTCTATTTCTATTTGTTATTTTCCCAAGCTCGTAGTTGCCTGTTGACGCTTTTGTACTTAACAGCCCTTCATGGATTAAGTTCCCATTCATCTGCCCAACTGCCTTTGAAACCCACAATATTCAGTGGCAAAATTGCAGGGGGCAAAAATAGTTAATTCTTGGCATCATTACAAAATAGATGTTTTCTGTGTATGAATCAGCACCTCCTCCAGCCCTCATCTGCTCTCCAAACCTCCCAAAGGTTAAAAGCTGACGAGTGCAAAACAAAACCTCTTCAATTCAGCTCCAATCGTGTGATTATTTTTACTCCTCAAACATCAAGGTCCATTCTGCAGTGGAAACAGTGGTTTTGAAACAGTCGAAATGCTCCAGTTCAAAAAAGGCAGAGTTGAAGCTCCCTATTTTGTTAAAAAATCATTCTGGCCAAAATCATTTCCAAAAGTTGATCCAGGAGGTTTTATCCTGCCTGAATCTGTGTAATTCCATGGGTTTGTTATGAGCAGTGAGAGCCTCTCCCTGCTAAGGGGCATGCGTTTAAAGAACCACCTCCAAATATCCCTGCCAAGCGGCTGCTTTTATGTATTTACTTTGCTCATGAAACCTCATCCAGCCTTGCTTTCCTCTCTATCCATCATTCACACCAGACAGCCCATTGCTAGGCATTTGCTCAGCTGTGACCATTTCTCTCATGAAGAATGGAGGCCTTATTTATTATTTTGCTAACTGCTGTGATTGCTGTTTTCTCGCAGCCCCTCCAGAGTGAACCCTTCCTCTCGAATTTGGTTTGCTTCGCTGACCTGCTGCTGCTACCGGCTCTCTAATATCCCTGCCCAGGACCCTCTCAGCATGGAGAGTGCTCTAACCTGCATTTCTGACTCAGGGCTGTATTATTTTGTGAGTACACTGAGGCAACTCATCGGCTCTCTAGAGCTGAGGTTCCCCTGTAGCCCCATCAGCACTGGGCTCGAGACCACTTCAAGACCCACTTGTGGGCTGGTGTTAATATTGCAGGGTGAGAGAACAGCATCCTCCCTGCTGCTGCTTCTCGGGTTTTTTTCCATGAATTTGGCTCTGCACAAACAACCTGCTTTTCCCTATTTCCCAACATTCATTCCCCTCCTTCCCCAACACCTTTTTTAAGCCCTAATTCTAAAGCCTCAAGCAGTTCCATCATGTTGCTGCATTGGGCAGCAGCAGTGCCAGGCCGTTTATCTTCTTGGCAGACCGGCCCCTGGAGATAAAAGACAATAGTGGGACTCAGCTATTCAGTACATAAAATCTTGGAGGCAGCAATGGAAGGCATGCGTGGAGGTCTCTTGGCCAGCCTGTGGGACTGTTGCCAACTCAAGAAGGTCTTCAAAACCTCTGAGGACTTCTAAGTCCCTTTCTCCCATGATTTAAGGCTGTTGTTCCACACTGCCCTCCCCATCACCACTGCGGACAGAAAGGCTCTGACAGATGTAGCCTGCACTATGCCCATGTGAACTGAGATTTCTTTCTGGCTTACAACTCGCTGGAACAGCCATAGATGGCAAAGCCAAACCTTTGATATAAAGGAGATTTTCCCTTCAAATCTCAGGTTCCCTACTCAAATAGCAAGAGCTATTAAATGAATCATGGTGGATATTTCTGTAAAGCAGCAAACCCATTTATTTTCCCCTGACTCCTTTCTCAGACACAATCAATATTACTTGGTACTTCCACTAAAATTCCTTTCCTGTTGCAAACAGGTATCAAAGAAAATGTAAGCCCAAATAGTTCAGATTTTCTGGTGCTCTAACAAGTTATGCAAAGCAGGATCTCACCATGAGAAACGTCCAGGAACGAAAAGGAAAGGCAGTGTTACCAGCTCCCACTGCCTTGTGTGCTCGGATAGCAGTTGGGAGAGAGAAACAGAGCTGTTAATGACTGGAAAAGAGGAAACCATTCCTGTTGGGTTAGGAAAAATATCCATCACAACCACAGCGCTGCTCCTGTGGGCAAAATCCAGAGGGAAACCAGGGCTGCTGGGGAAGAGGGAAGTCGTTAATAATTCTTATTCCTTGCAGGTGGTCTCTCCATTGCTGCCTCTCATTTGTCTCTCTTTAAAGCTCTCTCTTTCGCCTTGTCTTGCATTTTCTGCCTGTGCTTTTGACTGCCTGCATGTTTGTGAAGCTGTTTCTCTGGCCAGCTCCCCTTGTTCGCTTTAATTAGCTCCCGAGTAGTTCTGAAGGTGTCTCCCAGGGCTCCCTAATCCACTCAATGCTCTGACTAAAGGAACCCCAGGAGATCCTTCCAAGAGAAACACTGCAGGATAAAAGAAGGTGATTTCAGCCCTCCGGTTTCTTAATTACAAGCCGGTACACCAGAAGTCCACAGAAGTCACTGTCCTACACAGAGACTTTGTGCGTGTGCTCCCAGCTCCTTTTTGCACCCTTTGGAAGACTTGGCATTAATCATAGAATGGGTTGTGTTGGAAGAGACCTTAAAGCTCATCCAGCTCCAACCCCTGCCATGGGCAGGGACCCCTTCCACTGGAGCAGCTTGCTCCAAGCCCCTCTGTCCAATCTGGCCTTGAACACTGCCAGGGTTGGGGCATTTATCACTGGGCACCCTGTGCCAGCGCCTCGGCACCCTCACAGTAAAGAACTTCTTCCTCATCTCCAACCGGAACTTCCCCTGTTTCAGTTTGAACCCATCACCCCTTGTCCTATCCCTACAGTCCCTGATGAAGAGCCCCTCTTCAGCATCCTTGTGGCCCCCTTCAGACATTGGAAGCTGCTCTGAGGTCTCCATGCAGCTTCTCCTCTCCAGGCTGAGCCTTTAATGCCTGGAAGAGCTTAGGATTTCAGGCTATTCCTCACTTGCAAGTTAGGGGAGATTCTTGACAGGGTCAGACCGTGCTGCTCTGCCAGTGAGGGTGGACCTCTTATACTGCAGACAGGAGTGGGACTCACGGGCTGCATCCAGCCATTAAGTGTTCAGCACAGGGAGTAGCCAAGGTGCAAGTCAGGCGCTGTTTAAGAGCATTTCATTCAGATATTCATATTAAGGCAGGCAGTTTCCCTATAGTTCCGGTGTTCCCCTTGATGCAAATAATCTCTAAATGCCCCTTCAGCCCCACTTTGCCTTATCTGCTGCGAACCTCCGGTGTGCTCTAAATGACACAACCCCACTGCTCAGGAAAGCTGACATTTTCAAACCTGAGTTTTAACTTGCCAAACACGTGGCACGTGTCTCGCCAAAATCAGATGAAATCAAGTTAGAATCTCAAATGTGGAAAGTACCATTTACATTTATAGCAGAAATTAAAGCAAGAGGCTGCAGAGTACATGCTCTGCAAGGATGCTAGTGAGAACAGCCACAGCCGTCCCCGCCTAAAACCTCATGCACGCATCAGTGCTGTAAAGCCATCGTTGAAATGCTGTTTGCTTGGCATCTTAGCAAATTTGCAATATTAAAATTGACACTAACATCACAGGTGAGAAAGGTTTCAAATCCCTACCAACAGAAGGGAATAAGTCTCCATGCAAATACTTTATCTTCCTTTATTCTGTTAAGGGATCCATAAAACAAAACCCTGCCTGTAACTCAGCACAAAGCTGCTGTTTCAACTGGAAATTCAGCATCTTTGTGCTGGGGGGAACGCTTTGGTTTCATGTTAGGGCTTTGTTCTCTTGTTAAGCTTTGGCCTCCTCTGAAAATCCCTATACAAGGTTTAGGTAACATAAGTGCCTGTGTCCTATTTCCAGCAGAGATGCAAACCCTTAAGGACAAACATACAAAGGTATCAAGGTTCTTAACTCCTAAACAGAATGGTGGGTAACATATATAACTGTACAGCATAATAACTATAAATCTCTCTTTAGCAACTGTAAAGGGACCGCACAAATCATTAAGACATTTAAATTTCAGATGACTGAAGTGAGATGAATCCCCGTACCAAGCGCCTGATATTCCCATTAAAACAGCTTCTTGTTTAGGTGTCTATGTAAGGTCAGATGCCTTCATAACCCTGCATCTGCCAGCCACATCTGGAAAGGAAATTGGGTGTCTAGGATGCAAATTAGCACTTCCAGACTTTCAAATGATGACGAGAGCCTAGCTGCTTCCCTGGGCACCAAAATACCTTGGAATACCGCAGTGTATTTGGTTACTTCTAGACAGGGAACTTTAACAGGCAATTTAAGTCAATCTGTCATACTCGGCAGCAGAATGGATGAGTCAACGTCCCAGCTAAGGCGGCTGCAATTGGAGCTGAGAGCAGGTAACTTCTTAAATGGCTCCAAATGTACTGCAAGCACTCATCTGTCTGTGCCCTGCTTTCCTACCAAGCTTGGTGGTTTGAGAAACATCAATAACTGGTGTGCCTGGAGTTAGGCATGAAATAATCAGAGCGCTTGTGAAAAGCCTTATTTTACCTTCTTTAGATTGAAATAAGCATCCGGATTGCCAAACTTCAATTAATATGGATTAAAGACTGAGTAGTGCTTGTTGGCCGGAGTGCAGGTCCGTGTTAGCCTGACAATCTGCATGGTCTGCGTCAGAGCTGTGGAATAAGCACAGGCAGAGCTTCCTGTACTTCCCATCTCACTCTGAAATCACACAGACTTATTATGAGGCTGTAAGAAAAAGAAGTGCTGGAAAGCAGTAGGTGCTCTCTCTGCTTTCTTTAAGGTCATCTCTTGTCTGAACCCAAAACTGCTTCTGGGGATGGCTGAAGGTGATCCTTCCAGCTCATGAAACACAAGGATCATCTGAACATCATTAGTTGTCTGCATGGTGAAGAAACCAGGTGCAAAAGAAGTTTCTGTCACTGAGGTATGTTCACTAGCAGTGGATAAACCTCAAGCAGTTCAGAGATGTGGATAGCATAACCGCGTCTTAAAGCAAGCTGCTCATCCTCAGAAATAGGACTTTTGAGATCCATCACATACTCTGGAAAGCTCACAAAACTGGATTTTCTAAGGGACTGGTACTTCCTGCTTCTATCCAGAGCATGCATACCACAAGAAACCTTTACCCAGCAAGCCCAAGCCAAAAAGAAAGGCAAAGATGTGCAGAAGAATGCAGAGTACTCAGGCAGAAAGCTAGGCAAGCTCTTTCTTCCTACTAAAAGTTTCTGGACTGAGAGTTGGTTTGAATTTAGGGCCAAAAGGTTCACGTTACAATGTGCTTTGTCCCTTCTCAATACGAGATGCTCTGGAAGTATTATAATGACTTGAAAGAACTCCAAAGCTGTTGACCTGCTTTGATAACCTCACATATCGGCTTTCCATTTGAGAACGGCTCTTTGATTGAGGTGTCCCCCTTTTTATTACGGTTATTTTTATAAAGCTGTCGGATCAGCTGCTCTTCTTTGTGACAACAGAGGATAAAAAACCAATGGCAGATCCTGCACTCCCCACCTAAGTGCTTCTGATCTGTGGTCAACACTTTGATGAATGCTTTGCCATCGCATCCTTCACCCCATGCATTTGCAAGGCTGGTTAGAAGTTGGAAGGCAAAACGAATGCATGCTGCTCCCTGACAGAACTCACTTTCCTGCAAAAAATAAATCATGGTTTGGTGGGGTTTTTCTTTTTTCCCTGTGACCTAAATGGAAAACATATTGTTCTGAAAGTGCTGCTCAAACAGAATTACCCAAACCTTTTATCAACAAAGAGACCGTCATATATCAGACATCTGGTGTGGATGTCAATTATAATAATTAATTAGACATCTCCCCAGATGCCTGACACTACATTCTGTCAGCAGATTCTTTTTGACTTCAATCAAAACTGCTGCTGCATTATGCATGAAACTCATGGAGTAGTTGGGAGTTGAGGAGATCAGCTACAAATCACAGCTAAACACACTAAAGGCCTCCTGGTTCTGATGCCTTTTACCACTTTCGAAGGCTGCCAAGCGAAGGTCACATCCATTGATTTTTTTTCCCTCCCTTAACAACGTTTTCCAATGTTTTACATTTTTTCATGCACAAGTTCAAACTAAAAGGATGGCTGGGGAAGAGGAATATCTATTAAAGCCAGGTAATCCTGTTGCTGTATCCTTGGGGGTGGGAAAGAGGAAAGCTGCTCTTACACAATCGGTGCAACCACAGTGGAGCATCTTCAGCCCTGCTGTGCCTCTATTACCGATGCTCTCCAGAAATGATCCTCAAAGACCACTGAAGGAGACAGGAGGAGACAGAAGGCAGCCTTGCCTCATTCTCTTTTCTTGTTTTCCTGTCTTTCAATTCAATTGGAAAGAAAGCCATTCCTGGAAGATTGAATCCATTCAAAACAAACAAATCCCTTTTTGGTTTTAGTTTTTCAAAACACAATTCAATTAGTTCGACCTGATGTAGGAAATCACTCCAGTCAGTCTCAATATACTTTTTTTTTTTCCAGTTAGGAATATTTGAACAAATATCTCACCAACTTTATCAATATTAGCAAGGATAGAAAATACTTTCTGTTTCAGAGTAATAACTGTCAAGTACGTGGGCCCTAGTCCTGAAATTTGATCTTATTCTCTTTGATGGGAATTGGCTCATACTCAATGTGTGCACACTGATAGGAGCGTTAGCTTGGAAAGGCTTTGAAACAGGGAAAGAATGAAATCCTGGTTTAAATCCCTGGGTTTTTCCTGTTTCCACTGGGGCAAACATTTCTGCCTATCTTTTATTTGTCCTATAAAGTATTTAGCACATGTTTGAACAGCAGGAAATGGTAAATGAATATGTAACTACCACACTCCTGCCTCTCTGGAGCTGGCAAGTTTCTTTGATTTGAAGGATTCGCCACTGAAAACTAGGGTTGCAAACAGTATGTGTATTTTTAGAAGGAAAAATATTTGTTGCAATCTGTGTGCTTCAATATTTCATCACAGTGTCCGGGCTAGTTTCAGTTTCAATACAAACAAAAAAGAAAACACAGTTTGATTGAAGTGGATTTGTACTGAAACAAAACCAAGACTCTTGGAGGTTTCTATTTCCTTTCTCTGCTTTCTTTTCCTGTCTCCTTACCGGTAGAGGATGGGACTAAATCCGAAGTGAAGCAGAAAGTCATCTTTTAAGTTCAAAAGGTTAAGCTGGGAGCGGTATCAAAATGAAAAATGAGAATTAAATTATAATTCTATTGTACATGTCTACGTGTGTGAGAAAAACAATGATTATTTTTTAAGTTCTAATGACAGTAATGGCACATTGTAACCAGGAGCCAGACGTAAGGTCTTATTAAACCCAAAGGTGCATGTATGGAGAATGAAAAACTCAGGGTGCTGTCACCAGCAGTAGAAAACCCTGTTTGAAGAGTGCAGGATGGTGACACCTGCTAATGAGTAATGAAAAGGGATCACAGAATGGGTTGGGTTGGATCACAGACTGGTTTGGGTTGGGTTGGAAGGGACCTTAAAGCTCATCCAGCTCCAACCCTGCCATGGTTGGAGGTAGAGGTGGTGGTCCCAGTGAGCAGATCGCAAGGTATTCACTATGTGCCAACATCTGAAGTAGGTTTGGGTGCACTTTTGGTCCACCTCCCTCCCCACATTCGTGTCTGTTCATCCGCAGAACACACCCGACTCTGCTGGCAGATTTTTCACACAGGGTTCTTTGCAGGGGGTGCTGAGAAATTTAATCCACTCTTTAATAACTGCAATTAATTAAGCTTGGGGATTTAAAGTGGATTAGTTAACCTGCGTTAAACCATTGTGTAAACACTCCGATTTAGGAGCAGGACAGACCCGAATTTAGCTCACTTGTCCTTGAGCTGGCTGATAATGGAAAAGGGTGCACTTACAATGCGCTTCTTTTCCCTGTGGCTGTTTTTCATGTGTTTTAGAGCAACTTTCTGCTGCTTACTCTACTGTGAAAGCACAAAACTTGACCTTACTCTGGAGAGTTCCTATGGAGCTAATGTCCTAGAAATTCCTGCCATTTGCTGCAGTTTCACTGTGAAGAGAAAACCTCTGGAACTGGAGTGTACTGCACTGATTTATGCCACTTCAGCTCTGAATAAAAAGGTTGAGCCAGAAGGGTCTGAGAGAGTTTAAAACAGTTTAACTGGTGTATAATGTAGATTCATTTCCCTGAATGTCTTCCTCTGGAGTTTCTGCTGGGTGGCACAAGGTGCTAACTTAGTTGAGCAGTGGGGCTGGCCTAATATTTCTCTTTTCTTCTGACAGATAGAGCCTGTAGTGTAGAGTACAGCAGAATTCCTTGTTCCAGGATCGAAAGAATCATCTCTATTTGGACAAAGGATGCAGAAATCAGAGAAATAAGAAGGGAACAGCCAAGAGAAGACCTCTGAAGAATTTCCAGGAGGATGTAGATGCCTGCCTTTATTTATATACCATGGATGTATGGCTGTGTGTTGCTGGATGGAGGCTAAGGAAAGCTTTGCAAGGTCCCATGATTCTGGTTTGCATTTCCTTAACAAAATAGGAGGAATGTGATTCACAGAGAGGGAGAACACGGATACTCCTCCAGCCCTTGTGCACTGAGACTCCTGAGCCATTCCCAAAGCATACTTTAACAAACAGCAATGAAAATGAGGTTTTCATTAGTTTCTGTACAACCTGGCCCGCAGAGTGTTTTCAAGTGTTGTCTGGGGCTTTGCTATTGCTGTTTGGTGGCAAAGTGAAGGGTTTTGCTGTGTGCGTGTTGGCAGGGCACTGAAAGAGGCTGCTTCCATTCAGATACCTGATCCATTCACCCACCTCACCCGATGAGCATATAGAGACGGTTTATGAGATTAAATCTGTTTCATTTATCTCCCAGAGTTCTCAATTGCTGAGCATTTTTAATCTTGCTTCATGTTCGGCTTGAGAGCAAGAAATACCAAATGCATATATAGAATAAAGTAGGAAAACTGCAAGGAAGAGTAATTACTTTAGATCCACTGAAACAGGGAATTAACACTGAACCCAGAAACTGTCAACAACAGCAATCACTGCCCACCACTGCTGATAAGGAAACGGATAGATTCTCTTTGCTTAAGAAAAAGATAATTCCCCAGTAACTTGTAGCCCAAAATCTCCCCAGTCAATTACTGACCTTTGCCCCTGACATCCCTCCCTTCAAGGTTTGCGTGGCTATTATTTGCAGTGCTTAATCTTTTAGAGTGATTTGTGTCTCCTAATAACTGACTGCTTGTTTCGCTATCAGTCAGCGCCAGGACTGCAACAGCGTCTCTCCAGCTTAAATCTTGCTTCCTTCACCTTGTGACTTCAAATACCATTCTGTCTCAAGCAGTGGGAGGGGGAAAAAAAGCCCCCCAAATCCCATATTGCTCCTTACAGTTTTATTGCTTAGGAAACTAAAGGGAGAAAATAAAGGTCACAAGAACTTTAAAACAACAGCAAAGTCTTGAGGATGGGAGAGTCTTAGAGGAAGTTACAAGCTTGAAATTACAGACTTGGGTTGTTTTAGGATGTTCCAAGACATTTCCAAACCACAGAAACCAGAACCCTCTGTGGCTCCCTGCTTTCCCTCACTTCCCATGGGAAATTACTCAGAATTATCCCTCTTAGGCTGTCAAGAGAAAGCAGCTTATGAAATGTCAAACATTCACACGGTGAGGAGGAGGCTGTAAATTGAGAACCCCACAAGTGCCTTCACTGGACGTGGAAAGGGCTTGGATAAGCCCTTGATGTCTTGGGACCCTCTTCCTCATCTCTTCATTTATATACAGCAGCCAACTGCTGAGCATCTTGAGAGGAACCGAAGCACCACACCTAAGCCTGCACACCTAATGCAAGCAATACCAAACCACAACCTCCCAGGGCTCATCCATAGCCCCATGGTGCTGTGCTGCTCCCGGTGCTCAGCACTCCCATCCCATGGGACTCTCTCTCCCCAGGTGAAGGGTTTGTTTCACCCCCACTATCAACAGCATAAATGTCTCCATCTGAGGTGGTCACTGCACCCCATCCCAGCACAGAGAGGGAGGTTCAGCCCCTAACCCAGCTCATCCTAAACAGGATGAGTCCCGAGGAATGATGCATGCTTTTGAAATCTGTTTTCTTTATAAGAGGGCTCTACAGAGATGCAGGGGAGTCCTGCGTGATGTGCTACTGCTCTGCAAGGACCACAGACCCTTTGTGTCTGCTGCACAGGATGCTGGAGAGGGACCCTTCATCTGGGACTGTTGCGATAAGACAAGGGTGATGGGTGTGCACAGTGCAAGTTTTGGAGGTCACTTCATAAACCAGCAGAACAGGGAGGGGAAGGCTTTAAATACTTTTCTCAGCTCTCCTCCCTTTGCTGCCTTGGTGCAGGTGCCTCATCCACCACATCCCTACAGGCTCCTTCTTCCCATCTTCCTTTTCACAGGGGGTCCTAATACAAACAGCAATTAAATCTTTTAATCTCAGTAATCCAATCGGTCTACCTAAATAACTCCTATGTGCTACCACCAATCCCATCAGCAGACTTCAGTGTGAAACTGCTGACACAACACCCACCAACAGCCAGTGCAATGTTTCATTAATTATCATCATTGATGTCAATAGCAAATGTCAGACCTAATGAATGAGGAAAGCCATTGCCAGGAAGAGCTGCAAGGGGGTAGTCTTCCAAACCCTGAATACTGACTTCCCAGAGGGTTTTTAATGTGGATGTGGATGCCTGCTTAACCTACAGTCACTGAGTGAAGGTAGATGTCTTGGAGAGATGTGGCCCGAGTAAATATCAGCAATTCCCATCCTCCAGGAGTCAAGAAAGGATCTGCATGGAAAGCAAGGACATTTTAACATCTGGGGGGTTAATTACTGGGTTTTTCATCCCTGGGGGAATCAGCTTTCAGGAGGGAGGAAGCGGCACCAGTATCAGGCCTCTGCGCCATGGAGAACATAGAAAGACATCCGACAGCAGCACCAGTATGGGCATGGGAGCAGGAAGCCAAACAGCCTTCAGCATGGTCAGGACCATCACCAGCACAAGCTGTGCTTCACCACACAAGGACCCTTCTATTGGAGGCAGGAAGGGGAAGGGATGCAGGGCTGTGGCAGTGGGGAGGACTTGTGTTGGCAATGTAGCTCAGTTATCCTGGTTTTACCCACGGGATAAAAGTCTCTCCTGAACATCCCTCAAGGTTCTCACTCCTGCAGAAAGCTTGCACCATGGCTGAGAAGGAGAGGTACACGCTGAAAACGCCAGGAACAAAATAAATCCTCATCTAAAATCTTATCAGAGCTAGAACAACCAGGGGCACTTGATCTTATGTCTTGGGCAGCCCTAAAGTCTTTCATTACTGGGCTCACTGGACCAGAGAGGCTACAAGCCTGTACATCTGAACACAGATGATGTACAATTTATGGGTCCATGGCCTTCCCACTTAACCCAAGCCACTGGCCCATGCTAGGCTTTGCCAACCTTGCTGTTTCAAGCAGGAGCAAACATTTAATATGCTGGCAATTGAGCAAATGTATTCCCCTGATCCCCCTTCTCCCTCCTTTCATTGGCTGTGTTCATTAATCATCCCCTAATGTCTCCCTGGCAAGACCTGTTCATTTTTATGGGGCTTGGTCAGCAAGTCTGCACTGGCCGCATCCTCCCCAGGCACTGGATTGTAGCTCCCTTGCTGAGCCAATGGAGGTTGTGCCTGGAGGCAATAGAGTCAGCCCATGGATAGCAGCACTTTGGCTCTTTCATAGCCATTTTGGTAGCATTCGAAGGTCTCTGGCAGGGAAAGCATTGTGATAGATCAATGAAATCAGGTGGCTTGTGGATTTGGCTGATGTCAATGGAGTTCTCCACGCTGGCCAGGTGACTTTGGGCAGTCTGTTCCCATAACTTGCTATCGAAAAGCTACTTTTGAGGATGACTTCCCTTCAGGATATGCATATGCTGATCCCACAGGAATAACACTTGTGCTAGAACAGGAGCAAAATGCTGTATCAGGGGGACTATTGCCCAGAAGGACACCAGGCCTGGAGCAGTAATGGTGGTGCAGGTAACCAGACACTGCCATGCTTGGACAGTGTACAGCTACCATCTGCAAAAACCACACATCCTAGCAAAGCAAAGCTGTGACAGCCAAAACGTCAGACAAGAGCCTATACCTTTGCAGTTATGTTGAGTAAGCCTTACACTGATGTCATCCAAATGGAAGAAAGGTGGGGAAAAAGAGAACATCCATCATGCTGTATTATGGCAGGGTCTAGATACACAGAAAACAATGGAAGACCTACCAAGAGAGTCTCTGGTTTCGGAGACTGCCAGTGCAGGAGACCCAGAGCAACATTTCTCTTTCCTGCAGCTACACTGAAAGGCAAAGAACAGGAAAAAGGGATTATCTTGAATGAGAGCTGTTGCCATCACTTGGGAGAGCAATACCAATTGCTGTAATGCAAGCCCATGTCTAAGCTGGCCAGCCAGGCTCTCTAGGGAAATCCAGGCATGCCAGTTCAGCAACAATATCTTAAGCACCTTTGTTAGGGAAGGATGAGTCACCCCCTGGAGAAACTCATCTCTTGCTCCACTGACTACAGAGGGAACACAGCCTCATCTTAGCACTGCATCAACAGGAAGGTTTGGAGGGATTATCTGGGACCAAAGCACTTCTTTGCTCAAGCTGGTGGGATGCACTGACAGCCCTTAGAAATGATTGAGTGGCTGGATGGTGACTCAGTGGAAGACTGGAGCCAAACTGGCAAAGCAATTACAAATCTCTCCATAAGCGTGTGAGCGAGAACGTGTGCAAGACAATGGCTCTCCTTCCCTTGGTGACTTAGATTGATGGGCCTCTGCTCTCCCCATCTTTGAAGAACCCACCGGTCAATACTTCACTTCTCTGTGCCCAGCCATGCCATCATCTGTGTGTCTGGCACCAGTTCTTGCAGGTGTAAATAAGAATCATTGCTCAGGCTGCCAGCCTCTCTGCCTGGAAAACATGAGGTTCCTTTTAGCTCTTGACATCCATCTGGATCCCTCCTCCCTTCTCCTGCAGCCCTTTGGTACTTACTCCTTCGCTGACCTCTTCCTCAGCGCATTTGCATGTAACAGCAGGTCGCTGACCTGGAGAACAGATGCAGGATAGATGCATCCTGCCCTTCAAATGCCTGACTAATAACAGAGGAGTCAGCCTCTTGTTAACATTGGAGTGTGGTCTTTCCATTATGGGTCAGGAGGATGCTCTAGCTCCCCTTTCACTACAAGGCCCCGTGTGCCTCTTCTAGCTGGTGATGCGTGTGGGTTTGCAGCTTAACCCTGTTAACATATTCATACACATTTTCTCCTGTATGCTCCCTACAAAGCTGTCTGGCCCCTCAGCATTATAGCTACACCAGTGTATGTATTTCCATCCCCCCCTTGACATCCTTTCAAATACATCATGAGTTTGCTGGGTGAGAAACCACTGTGTGCCATTCTTTACCTCTGTTGCTTTACCAGAACGCCTGGGAGTCACTGGTAGTGTTAAAACAGAAACACAAACCCCAAGAAATACAAGAAACAGAGATGACCCCAGCCAGCTTTACAACCAGAGGCTTTGCTTTTCTACCCCTCATCACCCCTGGGCTGAGGGGGCTATGATAGGAAATGACCATTTGTGCGAGACTTGCTGCTCTCCTTTCCTGGATGTGGGTACAAAGAGAAGGAAGGGTGATGCATTTTGGCCACAGATCTCCTATTCCAGTGAATTTCAGGGGATTGTGGAGGATAACACAGAAGGGACAAACTACTTTATCCAGTAAAGTATTCCTGGTTTCCCCACATGGGGAGCCATCTCTATAGGGCAGGAATATATTCACTGAGGCTGAGAAAGAGACTCCCTGAAAAGCTGCTGGTGACAGAGAAGGGAAGGTCAGGGTAGAGAAGGCAAATTAATTAGGCTGGAGGGTGATAGGAGAATGATACTTAGCACTTCCAGAGCAACGTCCCCACCTTCCTGAGGGCCATGCATCAGCGTGACCGTCTCAAAGAAAGGCTCTCAGGAAGCAGGAACACAAACTTCTCAAGCAGGTGTGCCCTACGAGTGCAGTGTCTTTATGGAGGCACTTAGCTCCATGATAATATTACTGTTACCATTATACTACTACTGTGCCTGTTCCAGCACTGCAGCATTTGATTCCAATTGCCACTGACATTTTGAAAAGTGCTGATACAACGAAACCGCATCTCCCACAGCTCCTCAGTTGAGCTGTGAAGAACTGCATCTCTCCCATGAGGATGGAATCAGAATCATAGAATCCCAGCCTGGTTTGGATTGGAGAGGACCTTAAAGCTCATCCAGTTCCAACCCCCTGCCACGGGCAGGGATACCTTCCACTGGAGCAGCTTGCTCTAAGCCCCTCTGTCCAACCTGGCTTTGAATGGGGATGGGGCAGCAACAGCTTCTCTGGGCACCCTGTGGCAGCACCTCAGCTCCCTCACAGGGAAGAGCTTTGGCCTAATATCTAATGTGAAGAAGTTTGGAGACTTGTCATTATGCTTCTTGTGCCCCTGGCTGTAATGTGAGGTGGCCTCTGATGCTCCTGCCTGGGTATTCCCAGCCTAGATAATGTTTCCTGAAGAACTGATCAAATAGCTCATGTGTGTGGTTTCCAGCCTGCTTCCCTGCATCCCACAAAACCACTGATCCTGACCTTGCTGCTTGCTGTAGCTCTCCACTTCTGACCTTCAGCCTATGCAGAGTCTTCTAAAGCTTAGTCAAGACATGATGGACTGATGGCAAACCTGGCCCACGCCAAAGCCTACAGCATTTGGGCAATGTGTTGAACAGGAAGGAGAATTTGCCACCCACATTCAGGTTTCTGGAGCAGCCAACTCTTGCAATGACATCCAGCACTGAAAACTCTTTGCTGCCTTGAGCTGTAATTTCATGCCAAAATGCCTGCTGTGCACCTATCTTGGGCCAGGCACACTGGGCTGTCAAACAGACACAGGCTGCGCTCTTCCCTGGTGGTTCTCTGCAAAGACAAAGCTATCACTGGGTATATTTCAGTGATGGGGAAGGAGGGCTCAGACGGGCAGTGTTGATTCACTACTCCAGGAACCCATCCATCATGGTCTCTGGGGCTCACGATGCGGCATGAACAGCTCGAGGGCACTGCCCTGTCTTTCCTCTCTTGCTTTCTGTGCCTTGACAGTTGGGAAGTGCAGAAGATGCTCTAAGATGCAAGTGCTCTCACTAAGCTGGGCTGCCTCTCCTTCTGGCAGAAACAACCTGCTGTGCAAGAAACCATGATCAATGACAAGGGAGCTTGTCATTTGGAGATGTCAGAAAATACTGTGCCTGGTGCTTTACCCATGTGTGGTAAGAAAGAGCTATCTCTATGAACAAGCCAGTGAGGTATCTAGCTCAAGGCTATCCAGGACAGAACCACTTTATTCAGGAAAATAAGCCAAATTTGACAATATTTTGTCTCCTAGACAACATCAGATAATTCTGTAGGTTTGACTTGCTTCAAAGAAGGCTCCCAGGAGACCCCAGGCAACAAAACCACCTCATCCTTGTCCAGAATGTACAAATACGGGTTCCTTTGCTTGGTTGTCTTACTACGGCTCCCGTTTTAGCCAGACCTCCACATGGACATGTCCCTCCTGATGGCAGCGTCACACCAAAGCAGAGAGCCAAAGTATTGGCAAACCGGGGCTGTGCCTCAGCATCTCCCCTAATGAACAACTATAATGCCCTCCACAACAAAACAGGCAGTGAGGTTGTTTCTTTGACAGCTTACACGAACAAGAAAACTCGAAACTACACAGCCTGTTATTGTGTGGCTGCCTACGTACCTGTCAGCAACTTGTGGAACACACCTTTGCTTTTCCTCCTATTATCTTCACTTTGTCCATCTAACTGCTCCTCTAATGAAACAGCTCCTGCGCCCTGGGCTGCTTTTCTCTTTCTTCAGTATTCCTTTGGCTGCCTTTTGTTTTCCTTGCATACACCTCATATGTTCTTCTTTCCTTTCTATTCACGTACCAACCTATTTTTGCACATACCTTTCATGATTCTAGTCTCTTTCTTGAGACGAACACAACACTCTTCTGTTTTATCTCCAGACAAAGACAGGATCCCCAACAAACAATCCCCCAACAAACCCCAGCCCAGTACAACTTGTCCTTTGCGGATCTTTATGTCTTTCACTTGATTATTTCATCCATCTCAAACATTACTATTTTGTACCCCTAAATATCCCAAAGCATGTGGGGGCGAGGGTTCTGTCACTATCATTTTGAAATGAAAGCCACAAGCTATACTGTGCTAATAGTCTATTACATTTTTCCTCATATTTACCTCATTCAGCAATTTTGGCCTTGATTTGACAATGAAAGTTAATGCTCTGATATATACATGCATACATCTATATGTATTTTCTGTTTTATTCCTTGATTAGAACTGTGAAAATTGTCAAAGATTTAAATTGAGTAAAGTGACTAACTGGGCTCTTTCTGCTGGCTGCAACATTAGCTTTAATTGTCTGCTAATAGCTCCCAGCATTTAGCTCAATCTTCCAATGCACAGAACAAAAATGCCTTCCCAGGAGATTTTTGAGTGATAATGGGCTCCCTACTACCCATCCAGCAGTGCTGGTGGCAGCGGGATGCTCCTGAGTGTGCCATGCTCATAAGATGATGGAGATCAAAGAGTTTTGCCCTTTGGTACCACTGACCTTGCCATTCTTGTCTCTCTGCTCTGCCACTGACGTCTGCTGGCCCATGTTGCCTCCTGTACTTGGGTCTCTCCTGCATAAAAGCAAAGACAAGGTGTATCATCCTCCCATGACTCCAGGGTAATGTCAGCACTCAGTTTGCTGTCACCACTCAGTGTTAGTGTGGGTCTAAAGAGATGTGACACTTGAGTTTGAACCAGAAAGCATGGTTTTGCCATGATCTAACCATTTCACAGGGGCACATCCACTGCAGTTACATTTTTGATGCACAGACTTTCCAACCCATTTCTTTCTACTTTCTCCTTTTGTTTCAAAGATGTCAGAGTACTTTGAGAAGACACGAAACGGCTCATTACAACTTGCTGGGTTTGTTTTCATTTCCTTTTAAACTCTGATTCTCTAGAATCCCTTTAGTGTTGGAAACACATAAGAATTTCAAATGTGGAGCTTTCTGGTAAGGCTCAATGAGAAGGGGTCTGGCTTCATCAAAACAAGATAGCTCAATAGGAGTGGCGTGAGCAGATTCAAAAGAATAGGCTCCGAGTTCTCATTACTTTTGAAATGTAGTTTGAGCCTTTTTATTGTGTTTATAATAAGATTTCTATTACTTTAGGCTATTTTGATGGCCAGGAAAAAAAGATTAAGGGAGAAATAGCAGAGCTTCCCATGAATCTCAAATCCCAATTACTTCTACAGAATTCATCCAGTGCTGGTGGAATGAGATTCACTGGCCAGGTTGGATGGGGCTTGGAGCCACCTGCTATAGTGGAAGGTGATGGAACTGGATGAGCTTTAAGGTCCCTTCCAACCCAAAGCAGTCTGTGATTTATATGATTCTCAACAGTAAAACTGACAGCTCCAACACCTACATTCAAAACAGGCATTCACATGGCTTGCTCTAGAAGTGAGGGTTTAATAACCAAGATCTAGAGCATTCGCATCTTCTCTGGATCCTGGATCTGCTGAACAGCTCTCTTCATTCTTTAGGTTTTTACGTTGGGGGTAAACATTTAGGAGCAAGCCCCACTGAACCTGAAGCTTCATAGACCTTCCATGTTAGACTGGGAGTAGATCTGAAGCTGGGAAGAGCTTCCAGACTATTCCCTTTGGCCACATCTTTTTCAATGGCTTGTACCTGAGCTATGAACTGGAACCATGAATGAAGCTCTCTGTATGTTAAACAGAGCTGTAAAATAAACCTCAAAAGCCAAATAAAAACCCTTTTCATGTCCACAAAGAGCTGGGTAGTTCAGTAGTAAAGTACAGCTCCGCTCTTTGCTCAGATTAGAAGTGGGTAACCTCTATTTCTGTGTGTTTAACCTGAACTATAAAGTGTAGCGTGAACCATGCATCAGAGCACACGAGTTAAACAAAGCCTGCTCCTCTCTCCTAGGCAGTTTACAACACATGGCCATCTGCATCGATGGCAATCTGGAAAACCAAAATGACTGGGTTTGAACCCATAGTTAAAGCCTCAGATGTTTCAGGTGTTGACTGCTGAGTAAAAACACATTTGAAATGCTGATAGCACAGACAGAACGAGATAAAGAGGAGAGAAAAGCTCATTTTCTGACAGCAGTGCTTTCTCCAGGAGCCCTGCTGAGCTGGGAAAGAGCAGACACTTACAACTGCAAGGGAAGGAAAGGGGCAGGGAGGGATCTCAGGAGGTCAGTGGGTCTTTCCTCTGCCTCAAGCCATAACATGCTGCCTCAACCACTCCTGGCAGCTGCTTGTGTGACCCCCTGAAGCCTTTCAGCTCTGCACCTTCCCTGGGCAATCAGCTCCGACACTTCACAATGCCAGCTTTAAAGACAGTCTAATACCTAACCAGAATCCTTCCTGCTGCAATTTAAGCTCATTTCTTCTTCACTTGTTCACCAAAATCATGACGAATACATTTTTCCCTTTGCCCTTTTTTGTATTTGAAGATTGTTACCTTGCCATGTGTTCAAGTTAAATAGTTGATATGTATTCATTTTACCTTTACGCTGTGTTTTGAGGGCTGCTGATAGTCCCTATTGTCCTCTGAATGCCTTCCCACTGATCCACAATTTTCTTGAAGTAATGCATTAAAAGCCTGATGAACATGTGGCCTTACTGGTGGAAGGCTCACCCACGTGCCTTGGGGCTGATAGAGTTACTTATGCTTCCTCATACATCTGCTTCTTCCCCTGTGCCTGGCATTGCTGAATCATGTGTGGCTTCACATCAGCTACACATTCCCCATCGTTCCCTGCACAACATCTGCCAAGCCAGCTGTTCTCCATCCCACACTTCTGAATTACCTTTCCCAGGCGCAGGCTTCAGGCTTGTCCTTATTCAATCACATCCCAGCTTTTTCAGCTTGATTCTCCAATTTGTTGTACTTGCCTTGCACACAGCCTGTGCTCTCCAGCGTATCTGGATCTCTTCCCATCATTACACAGCTCACAACCTCCATAAGATTAATCTCTATTCCTCTACCCAGGTCCAAGACTGGTTTGGGTGCGAAGGGACCATAAAGCTCNCTGGATCTCTTCCCATCATTACACAGCTCACAACCTCCATAAGATTAATCTCTATTCCTCTACCCAGGTCCAAGACTGGTTTGGGTGCGAAGGGACCCTAAAGCTCCTCCAGCTCCAACCCTGCCATGGGCAGGGACCCCTTCCACTGGAGCAGCTTGCTCCAAGCCCCTCTGTCCAACGTGGCCTCCAACACTGCCAGGGAAGGGGCAGCCACAGCTTCCCTGGGCACCCTGTGCCAGCGCCTCAGCACCCTCACAGTAAAGAACTTCTGCCTTATCTCCAACCTGAGCTTCCCCTGTTTCAGTCTGAACCCATCACCCCTTGTCCTATCCCTACAGTCCCTTATGAAGAGCCCCTCTGCAGCATCCTTGTAGTCCCCTTCAGACACTGGAAGCTGCCCTGAGATCTCCTCTCAGCTTCTCTTCTCCAGGCTGAACAGCCCCAATGTTCTCAGCTTGGCTCCATACAGGAGCTGCTTCAGCCCCTGCTCATCCTCGTGGCCTCCTCTGGACTTGCTCCAACAGCTCCATATCCTTCTGATGCTGAGAACACCAGAACCGCACACAGTGCTATGAGTGAGGTCTCACCAGAGCAGAGCAAAGGGGCAGGATCAGGTCCTTTGACCTGCTGCTCATGTTCCTTTTGATGCAGCCCAGGATGTGGCTGGCTTTCATTACAGAACACATCAGATAACAGCAGACAAGAGGACAGGTCCCAAGGCAGTGAAATTCACCCACCCTTTAGGTTCTGACATCTTTCTCTTTAGCTGCTATGGCAAATGCTGGTGATTGGCACCTCTCTGCTTCTCTGAAGCACAGCTCAGAAACATGTTGTGAACAGCAAAGGGACTCGGAGGTTTTCTCTGCCTCTTCATCCAGTCCTGCTCTCTAATGGCTGGCCAGGAAGCAGTGATTTGTTTTACACACCCAGTTTGTGAGATACCAAACTGCTGCTTTTTCTCCCCCTTCCATTTCCCAGTGAAATGCTCAGTAGAAAACAAAACAAACACGGAACAGTGCAATGCAGCAAGCTAAAATCCTTCTAAATGTCAGCCGGTTCCTTTTGTGCTCCAGTCTTTTGAGGACAGGTGAGGTAAATGTAAAACAGTTTCAGAAAGGGAACGTGAAGCAGAGCTCTGCCAACGCTGAACCGGGGCTCTCTAAACGCTGTAATATCTTCTTGCCTTTTAAAGAGGAAGACTCAGTAGCATCAACATGGATCCAACATGCAGTGTAACTAAATCTGCTGCTTCTGCAGGGAAAAAAAGAACCCCCAAACAAAGGAGCCTTAAAGAATTCCCTGGTGTCTGCTCTGGTTTATTGCCATTGTGAGTCGTTGCTATTGAGAACTCCAAGAAGCAGAATGAAGAGTGCCATCCTCAAACCAATTGTCCACAAGGAGAACAGCATCACGGGTGAATAATGTCCCATCTAGGACAAAAGGACCGGTTCTCAGCTGAAATGATTCAACCTTCCTTTAAACTCCTCATAATTCACACCTCTGGAAGGGCCAACCTCATTGTCCTCACACCACTTGGCAACAAAGTATTTTGGGGCAAAACTTCTGTGTTTTTCCACTATAAAACCCATAGGCTGGGATTGATCAAATAAGACTTTGAAATTTCCCCGAAAAGCAGTTGAGAAAGAAATGGAACAGAAAATACAAAAGAAAAGCCGAAAAGCCAAAGCAATCTGCTCTTAATTTTCCCAACTTTTTGCTTCACTGGAAAAATTGAAACATTTTCAATTCAGGTTAACTCAAAAATGTATTTTTTCCCCCGTTTGGCCACTGAACCAAAAACCGCGCAGTCTCTCCGCTCTTGCCGGCACCTACTTTTGTTCAATTGCTTTGGTTCATTGCCCCTATTTTCAGGAGACAGCTACAGCTTTCTAATTGCATCTGATGTGTTTGTGAAGATATTGAGCAGAAGACTCACTCCTCTGGCTGATTATAGGCTATGGGAGAAAAGAATCATCACTGGTCCACGCTTGCTATCATTTGTGGCTCCTCCTTCTGTCAGAAAATGCCATTTTATGATGAGTGAGATGTGGCTCGGGCACACGTTGACTTCAATCATTCTTTAGCTGAAAAATGCCCCCACAGACTGGAACTGTTTTGATTTTCCATTTGAAGTGGTTTTTGTATCAGCTCCCACACCCCCGTTAGTATTAAAATGATATTCTGTTGTAAAAAGCTCAACAGGAGAGGGATATTTCAGTTATTGGACCCCAAAGCTAGAGCGTCACCTTGGAATTTTACTGAAAATATGGGGAAAAGAAAATCCCATCTCAGAACTGAATAAAATGAATGAGAAGATGGCAGTGTTCAAGGCCAGGTTGGAGGAAGCCTTGGGTGCCATGGTTTAGTGTGAGGTGTCCCTGCTTATGGCAGGGGGCTTGGAACTAGATGATCTTAAGGTCCTTTCCAACCTGAACTATTCTATGATTCTATGGGAAGTCTCTCAAGAGGGGGTAAAATAATTCCTATGTGGGTTTAAAAATCCCTATTGGCAGAAATATCGCCTGAGTCCAAAGTCACACCAAGGGACCCCTTCCACTGGAGCAGCTTGCTCCAAGCCCCTGTGTCCAACCTGGCCTCCAACACTGCCAGGGATGGGGCAGCCACAGCTTCTCTGGGCACCCTGTGCCAGCGCCTCAGCACCCTCACAGGGAACAGCTTCTGCCTAAGAGCTCAGCTCAGTCTCCCCTTGGGCAGGTTCAACAGGCCCTTGTCCCAAGCCCCTCTCCAGGTTTCCTGCAGCCCCTTCAGGCACTGGAGCTGCTCTAAGGTCTCCCCTTAAGGAGCCTTCTCTTCTCCAGGCTGAACAAACCCAACTGGGAGACCTTCTTTGCCCTCCTGCTTAGACCTCTACCCCACCACCTCCTTCTGTACCTCCTTACATGGCATGACCAAGCCACCCCAAACCTCCCAGCACCACCCTCCCTGCAGATCCCTGCTCTTTGCCCACAACATTGCATCATTTTCATGGATAATAGATCCCCCACTTCTCCCCCACCTCCCAGCTCTCTGCTTTTCTCTCTCACTTGCAGTGCTTTGACAGCTTCTCTTCCCCCCCCCAACACCTTTTGTCAAAACACCAGCTTTGATTTGAGCCAAGCCAAATCAAATTCGACATCTGATTGACAGCGGCCCCAAACAGATGCAGGCTTTGGCAGGCTGAGGTTACAGAGAATGAGCAAACAGAGACACCAGCGTGGTCAACCGTGCTGCTGACACATCGAGAAGAACCAGCTGGAAGAGTTGCTTGGTGTGGGTATTTAGGGCTTCCCATTTGGACCTCTCTGATCAGCAGCCAAGTGACTTAAGTTTTACCCTGAAAGGCAAAAATGACTTAAGTCGCACGTTTCTAACGGTTTCAAAGAGCTCCCTGGCCCTCAGCACTGCTTCTTGTTGATCATGGAAATTGTCAAGTACTTGGAAAAAGCTGGGAAAGAAAGATAGAGTAGAGCTGGTGATTGGTTTATGCCTAGCACCAGCTCCTGTTTCCCTCCTCTCATCGGTGGGCTCAGTTTTCAAAGGGAACTCAAGACATAAAGAAGGATGCGCAAACCTTTGTGGGTGCAAATGAGGACTGTGCCCATGACAAAAAGAACAGAGGCATTGGAAAGCTCAGTTTAATCCTTCCTTCTTCAGAAAGAGAACTTACAGAGAAAAACCAATACCCATTCCCTCTTAATTACCAAGAGAAGCATTTCAGCTTTTGATTCACAACACATGAAGGCATTCAAGCAATTCTCTGCAAATTACATGGTCAAACTGAACCCAAGCAACTTATCAAACAGCAACCACCAGCTAAACCCAGGGAGAACAAAGTCTTCCTCCTAATGTGTCGCTGCCTGGTGACCAGTTTCAGATGGGCCTGTCTGGGGAAAGAAGTGACATTTGTCATGCCCAAAATAGCACTGTTTAGTGATGTGTTAGGGTAAGACTTGATTCAGTCAAAGAATAACCTTGTCAAAAGCTCTCACTTAAAGCCTCGCTATGTCAGGAAGTTGTGATAGTTAATTATAGCAGTGCAGCTTGATGGGTGCAAGCCCTGTTGTGTGTGTGCTGATCTGTCAGTGTATGCCTGGCATAAACCTAACTGGGATTTAGGTGGTTATACTGATTTACCTCCGTTCACGGTGAGTTTTGGTCTGTAACGTTAACTGTGTGCAAATCAACTTCTGACTGATGGATTAACCTGCAGCTCCTATGTGTTCTCAGGCATATGGACAGGCTGGATGGAGATCTGAGCAACCTGCTCTAGCGGAAGGTGTTCCTTCCCATGGCAGGGGGTTGGAACTGGATGAGCTTTACGGCCCCTTCCAACCCAAACCAGTCTGTTGTTATCAGTGTTGCTGAGGGACAGGGCTAAGCATCACAGAGAAACTCTCTCCTTTCCCTGTCCTGGAGGCAGCTACCACCTCACACTCCAACCTGCAACCTCACCAGCATCCCTAATCCTTCATGGAGACCCCAGATATTGTCCTGGTACCAGGAAAAAAAAGAAGGCTTTTCTAGATGCACTTTCACAAGGCTTTTTCCTATCATGAACATGTTCTTCATTGTGCAGGCAACACCTTTACAATGCAGAGAAGGTCTCAGGGCTCCCCAGGTGCTGCAACAAGAAGGGCTTTAAGGTTTCCCTAACAGCATCTGCAAAAGTGAGAGCTTGACAGCCCTGGAAATCCCTGTTTGTGCCAGACTTGTGCTGAGTTTTGGGAGCCCTGAGAGCCCCAGCAGGCTGTGCGCTCTCTTCTATAGTCAGGGTACAGATGGGGGCCCTTCTACACTAATCCAAGCCTAGAATCTTACATGGTTGCCTATGAAAACCAGGACCTGCAAGCTGCAGGAGCAATCCTGATCCACCAGATGTTAGATATGATCCCATTCCTCTGCTCTATGGAACCACAGGTCCCAAATGATAGGCAGCAGCCAGTGGGCTCCTTCAGCTCACTGCAAGCTCCTGACGCTCCCTCTCACACGTGTTTCTGCTTTGAAATAATTCATCAGATCCCTTTCCCAAATCATTGTATGTGAATTGATTTCCCACCCCCAGACGCAGGGGGGTTGGCTTCCTTGTTGTCACTGCAGGCTTCTTAACAAGTGCATGAAAGAAACTCAAGCTGTGCTGCTAAGTTTGAGACACGCAGGGCAAAGCAGTCCTCTGATTTCTGTGACTCCCACCCCACTCACTGCGAGTGCTATTTGCAGAGATGCTTTAAAGCCAGAAATCAATGTGCAGTTACTGTTTACCATGAAAATGAACATTTCAGCCTCTTCCACTAAAAGGGGAAGAAATTTTCTAGTCACCTGCCATTTAAACAGCATCTCGCACGCAGTCACTAATTTAATGCAAATCTCATATGGCTTCCTTGTATTTGTCATTTCAAGGCATTTTTGTGCTTGTAGTTTTTATGCTAATGACCCTGCTCCATTGCTAACTAGGTCTTTATACCTATCATTTCACTGATACTAGTAATTACACAGTTATGTGTGTATTTATGGGTGCATGTTCAGTGCACTCAGCTCTCTGTCACCTCTTTTTTATTGCTGCCTGAGAGGAGTGAGCTCTTGCTGTCAGCCTGACAGTGGGGTTTTGTTTGCGACGGCTTTCTGCAACTCTGAGTCAGATCAATACAGAAACTGCAGCAAATGGTCCAGGTGACAGCAAACACAACTCTGGATTTGGGTAAAAACCAGAAAACCTGAGGATGGAAAATAAGGACAAAAAGTCTTGCTCTGCTCTGCAGTAGAAACGCCTCTCCTGTAGCTCACTGGTGCCAGGCATGGACCTTATCCACAGGCACACAGCATCCAGGGTAACAACCTGAATCCTGTGTCCAGGGCAACAACACTGAATCAGAACCACCGACTGGTTTGGGTTGGAAAGGACCTTAAAGCTCATCCAGTCCCAACCCCTTGTCATGGGCAGGGATACCTTGCACCAGAGCAGGTCCTGGACAGTCTGTGCTCAGTGCCTAGCATGGATTTCCCTGGTACTTACTGCTTTCCTGAATGCTTTTCCTATCACTTGCTGAATGGATGGTGTGCATCCCTGGCAGCACAAGGGTTTTAGGAGTCTGCTCAGAGAGCTGCAAGATACAGCAGTTCAGAGTGCTGGGATTTGCTGGGATGGGGAGCAGGGAACTTCCTAATGCTCCCAGGCTGGCCAGAAAGAGGCAAAGAGCCCACCCAGTTCTTATTCTCTTATGTGTCTGCTCATCTCTCAGCCAATACAATCGGTTTGCTCAACATCAGTAGCAACTGCTCTGCTGCTCCTTCCTACACCACTTCAAAGCCCCGTGGTACCAGAGTGAATCCCAGTCCCAGTTTACACTGATGCAAATGGAGGCCAACCCAACTGCTTCAGCAAAGCGCTTCCAGCACAAGGGCTCTTGATGTGACCCTCTGGATCCTCCTCCCATGGTCACACACAACCACTAACAAACTGCGGCAGGAGGGCTCTTTGCAAGGGAACTGAGTAAACTCAATGACAGCCCGCAATGAGACACGCCACACCATCATTGCTGAGCACGTTGAGAAGAGATTTATGTGCAGCCCTGAAAAGAGAGAAAGCCCCATTTTGTCCTCGGTGCTCTTGATAGAATCATCACCTGCAAGTCACTCAGCCTCCAGTGAAAGCAGAGATGAGCAGCTGATGGCTTCAGCTCCCAACGGATCAGGCTGCTGAAGAGCAGCTGGGAATGAGGATGACTCCCCTCCCCTTCTGCTTTGACAGAGATAAGGCTGAAACACACTTCAGATTAGGAGGCATTCAGGCTGCTGGAAGGTGACTGGAAACGCTCCACAGGATGGGAGTCCAAAACGTGGGCAGCAACATGGGGAGAATATAATTGAGAAGAGCCTGCCAGGCAGAACAAGCAAAGTTGGGAGAGGTCAGCCCCATGTGCTGGCTTCTGCAAGGGCTATGCAGGGAAACCTCAGGGATCCTGGCAATTAAAACCCTGGCACACAAGAGTTGCTGTCTGCATTATGGAAACATTTCAGAACTTCAAGCAAAATCAGGCACTTTCTGTACTTGGCACCGCACAAACATGTGAGGAGAGAGACTAAACAAAGAGCTTAAATAGCCCAAACCTGGGAACACTGAGGCACAGAGCAGCAGGTGATGTGCTGGGTGATTTTAGAGCAGCGCATCTCTCCCTACCCCCTGCTTCTCAAGCCAAAGCTTGTGCTGCTCTCTTTGCACCATCACCTTGCACACACACACCAAGCCCTGGGAGGGCACACTGAGCAAGGTGCACCCATGGTGTCTCATTGCAAAACAAGGCACAAGAGCTGTTGAGACTCAGGACCGAGGATTTAAGCTGCTCATCCGGGCCCAGCTGGCCCCAGGAACAAAAGCCTCTGGTCCTTCAGAGGAGATGGGTCTTGCCCAGGGCACAGCAGTGCAGTTCAGCTCATTCTTCTTTCATGCCTTGCTCTCTGATCCAAAGTTCAGGCAGTTCCTGTGCTGCCAAAGCCACGGGTGCATTGAAGAGATATTCAAGCCCACCAACGGGCTGGTGTGAGGGTGAGAGAGAGGGAGAGGCTTTGAATCTGAAGTGGAAAGCAGCCAGAAACCAGCATTTGGGCTGATTTGCATGAGATGTAGATAAGCACCATCAGTCCCCTTGAATTCAGAGGAGGCACTTGAGCTGCTGAACGGCAATTCAGAGGCTCCAGCAGCAGAACACCCCCAGAGACTGATGTTCTGTGACCCCACCTCAACTATTTCACCTTCCAGGTTGTTCTAGGCTATGCTGACCCATCAGACAGTCACAGGACTGCCCCCGACACCTGATTTTCAGCCACACCAAGGGGGTACTGATCACTACCAATGTGTTCTGCCTGCAGACAGGAGCTAACGTGCCCTGTGGATCTGGTTGGCAAAGGCGTGCATAGAGAAGAACCTCACCCCCAGGTGAGAAGAGGGTGCTGAAAAGGCAGAGCCAGGTCTGATGCTGCCATCTGTACCTGCTATGGCCTTTGCAGCATCATTTCCAGAAACACAGGCAGGGTCAGGGATAGACCAGTGTCTGTAAGTCACTCTGGAAAGAGCAGAGCTAAGCTGTGATCTCCCATAGAGCCAGCTTTTAAGTGGATTCTCTGATGTCTCATATAGGCTAAACCCCACAAACATTATCACTTGCCTCTTTCACACATGGCTTAGAACTGACCAACAGCTTTGTAAAGCTGTGATGGAGACACACGCACGCAGAACATCTGGGCACAGTCACTTTCCCCCTGGCAATCATGTTTATAAGCTTTTAAACAAAGATACACTTAGTTCCATTTGATGCTTTTAAAATGCATATACTGTACAATCTGATCTATTTAATTACTAATGATCGAGAAGCATGTTGGGAAACAAACCCCAAACCCTAAATTCAACAGTTCAACAAATTAGTCTGTTCTGTACACATCCATAATTCCCTTAGCAAAAAGCTGGGTAATGCATCAATCAGCATCCTTTGCTCCTGTACTTGACAAATATAATTTGTTTTTAATATCTACCCTTTTACAGCACTCCAGCAACTGTTCTTCACTAGATACTCTCCAAAAGTTCATGAGCGTTTAGCAACAAGAGGCATCACCACAGTTCTGGGCTATTACATCCACGTGGTAAAAGCAGAAAGAGAAAAGGTAGCAAGAAAGGAGGATAGATTTTTGTGAGTGCCGAGAGACACAGATTATTAAGGCTCCATTGAATCATTCTATTCACCAAAAGGCTAAAAAAAGAGTGGTTTTAGAATAGCTCCAAATCTTTCTTTCTTATTTCTTGAAGAGGAGACAAAGAAATGAAATACAAATGAAATTAGATCAAATTAGTTCCTGGACTGCTTAATATGGTATTTTACCCCCATTTAAAACATCCCTCAGGAGACCAGCCTGATTTAATAAGCCTAATGAACAGTGAGGTGAAGACTGAACTGCCTTGATGAAAGCCCAACTCGGCCAGGGCTGCATTAGCCTAGGAAACTTGTTCCAGCTTCTTAAAAGGAGTCTTTTAATCCAGTCTTGAAATGGAAAGGATCAGGCAGAAGATATTCATAAAGGGGAAGGAAAGACAGAGCTACGTGATGGGCACTGCTCTAATCACAGCTTCTAATTGCAATGAGAAAGGCAAAACTGTCACTGCTTAACTGGTGACTTTAACGTGGAGACAGACACTTGAAGTCAGAAAGAGGGACCTCTTCTCTGCACCTCCAGTGCTGTAGTCTGCAATGTCTGACAGCTTTCCCTGCACACTGCAGCATTCCAGGCATAGAGATGGGCTTTAGCTTGGATTTGGAGGGTTTATGTGCTGGTGAGCTACTCTTCAAGGCTGAATTGAACTGTGCCGTCTGAGACCTTTCTAGACAACACAAAACAACTCATGTCTGAAAACGTCCAAGCTTGCATGACTGTGAGCTATCATCAACTCAACTCATGGGCTGGCCTTGGTAGCTGGTTGCGGTGCTCCCTGGGCCTCCTTTAAACAGACCTTTAGGATTTGCTATTCCAGCAGCTAAGTAGAAGAGGCAGACTTCCCTCCCTCCTTTCAGAAGAGGGGATTAACCCCCTCCTATTCCCTAGTGAATGCTGCTGAGACATGTGAAACCTTCTGCAGCTGCTGTGAAGAAACATTATGTCTCCCAGGGTCTGCCCTGAGCCATGAAGACCCTGATGGACCTTCTTTACCCATCTCACCACACTGGAAGACACCAACTGGAAGACACCAACTCTTAGAGCTACTGCTCCAGCAACCCCAGTTCTCAACCAAACTCAAACTCACTCTGGTCGGAGCAGAGCTTATATAAAGAGACATTGAGCATGAACCACCCACCTGAACATGGCTTGGAGAGCAGCAGAAGAGAGGCCATACCCTTCACAGCCCTTTTTCAAGCCCTGGTAATTACAGCCCCAAATGGTCTCAGCTGTGATTGAGTACAAACTCATCCCCCCTACACCATCCCAGCTCTGGCTGCCTTGTGTTGAGATACGGGTTGTGTGAATGCTTCTAGGACCATAAGCACACACGTTCTGGTTTACTGTCAGAGGATGCCTGGAGTCCTATGGCTCAGAGAAGCCATACTATGAAAACCCAAGGTTTGTGAGGCTGCAGACTTCCTGAGCTCCACTGAAGCCAAGTGTAAACCTGTGGATGCCAATGGTGAATTGTGACAGCCCTTCTTGTCCAGTAAATGCAGAATCCTTCATCAAATGGACAAGCGGGAGCTAATCTGAATTGCATGGGCCCAGTTTCAGATAGTAACAACATGTAACAGCGATAACAGCAAGGATAGGGAAGAAAGATACCTATGGAGAATGTACTGCCTCCATCCCTGAGCATCTGCAACAATAGTTAGGAAACATATCTGCCAGGAACAACACAAGCAGCATCGATCCTGCTGTGCATAGAGAGATGGAATAGATGACTTTATAAAGGCATTTCCAGGCTTGCTCTCCCAGCATTTTACAGTTGAATATCAGTAAATAAATATTTGATGGCACACAGCAGCAAAAGGCTTGGGTTAAGGGGTAAATCCCTTGCATTTCTCAGAGTTTCTTGGCTAGAAATTCATCTGTTGTTTCATTTTGTGTCAGGAGCCCACAGTGAGAATGGCAAAACAATTCTGAGCCTGGGCAGGACTTGTTTGTAATAGAGATGTCTTTGACTTGACAATGGGTAAGGAGGCTTCGATGCATGGGTTAGTGGTGGCCTTGGCAGTGCTGGGGAACACTTGATGAGCTTAAAGGTCTCTTCCAACCCAGTTGATTCTATGATTCCATGACTCTTCCTTCCGGCTCACCAGTCCTCACAGCTATTTAAAACCTTGCTTCTATTTTGCCAATTCAGTTTTCAGAGTCATTTCAGGCCAAGTCCAAAGGGAAACTCGCTTTGTCTTTAAGATCCCACCCCCTCAGCTGCTCTGATGTGCCTGTTTGGGAAGAAGCTCCAGGAACAACTGAAGCCGTAACACAGTGCTCTGAGCACAAGACATGAACCAGAAGCTAGGCAAGAAATTATTACTTCTGTTTCTATTCCATTATGCTTTATGCTAAAAGACTTAAATGATCGATGCTGTGTTAATAAATTTCATTTGGCTCATTTAAGAGATGACTTAGTAGAGGAGTGAGTTTGGCCATGACCAGTAATGAATTAATAACTATGCAAGGAGCACATTCCCTTACAGAAATACTCTATACTGGCGTAATTCTTTATTCACTGATGCTCTGCAGGACTGTGCTGCTTCTTTACAAGTCCAGGTGTAGCTCTGATTTGGAGACAGGCATAAAGTGTCCCTTCAAACACAGGCTGAATGAGGCTCTGCTACCAGACCCCACTGGAGAGCTGAACCTCAGAGCACAGAGCTTATATCCCAACTGGCCTCAGTCCTCCTGTTGTGTTTCCTCACTAATGACACTAATTTCCCTGTGCTTTGCAGCATGTGGGCTTGAGATGAGAGCAAAAAATGAAGTTTGTCAGCTTTGTTCAGCTGGATCCTAGCTGCTGCTGGCATTTGTGGTGCAGCTCCTTCAGCTGCTGGCCCCAAACCCCTCCTTCCAAAACCCAAAATCACTGAATCCCAGCCTGCTTTGGGTTGGAAGGGATCCTAAAGCTCCTCCAGCTCCAACCCCAGCCACGGGCAGGGACCCCTTCCACTGGAGCAGCTTGCTCCAAGCCCCTGTGTCCAACCTGGCCTTGAGCACTGCCAGGGATGGGGCAGCCACAGCTTCTCTGGGCCATCACCCTGTGCCAGCGCCTCAGCACCCTCACAGGGAAGAGCTTCTGCCTTATCTCCAACCTCAACTTCCCCTGTTTCAGCCTGAACCCATCACCCCTTGTCCTATCCCTACAGTCCCTGATGAAGAGCCCCTCTCCAGCATCCTTGTAGCCCCCTTCAGACACTGGAAGCTGCTCTGAGGTCTCCTCTCAGCTTCTCTTCTCCAGGCTGAACAGCCCCAATGTTCTCAGCCTGGCTCCATACAGGAGCTGCTCCAGCTCATGGCCTCCTCTGGACTTGCTCCAACAGTTCCATATCCTTCTGATGTTGAGAACACCAGAGCTGCACACAGTGCTGTGAGTGAGGTCTCACAATAGCAGAATAGAGGGGCAGGATCCCCTCTTTTAACCTGCTCTCATACTCCCTTTGATACAGCCCAGTACACGACCACTTTCTGGGCTGCAAACATCATTTGCAGACCATGCAGCAAAGGCAGCTTGCTTGGGGCGGACCTGCTGCTTGCCCAAGTCTCAGTCCCAGTTATTCCAGTGCTGTCAGACAGCTTGTGCATGTCAGGGGTAAAAGTGCTCTTGGCTGGGGATGGGGTCACGCTGACCTCCCATGGAGCTTGCTGCTTCCAGCATCTTGTGCCAGCACTTCAGCAGCAGGAGTTCCTTTGAAGTGAGGTTTGTTCTGCAGGGCTGTTTGTTCTGCAGCAGGCACCGTGCCACAAGCAGCGAGGCAGCATGGGTGAGATGTGGCAATGCAAGGTGAAATGTGAGCCTTGCTGAGGAGATCCTCTGCCTTGGGGCACGAAGGACGGACCAGACTGCATTGGCCCTCAGCCGGTCAGGAGGTTATGTTGGTACCAGCATCACTGGGCAGCATGGGCAGGGAATGAGGACACTTCTCCTCCATTAGTGTCTCCTGTGTCTGAGCGAGCAGCTTTGCTTGGTGTTTTCTTCTCTCTTAGGGAGGTCTGCGAGTGCTGAGCATCTGCAGGAGCAGAAATGCCACGGCCATTCCTTACCCACTTGATATGCATCAGTTTTGCTTAGGGTTATAATGTTTCTTCTAGCACTTTAACAGCATTTTCCCTGCTGCAGCCCCAGCCTGTTGGTTCTCATGTTGTCAGTGACTAATGAGGATAATTTCTCCCTGCTTGCCCTGTAACAGCCTCTTCCAGTTGCAAACAGCATCCCAGCCGCCGTACAGCCATCCAGGCTCCAGCCTGAGCCTGCCTCTCACAGGCCTGGTTCTCAAAACCCTTGCATCATTTTCGTGGCTCCCCTACCACCATGCACTGCGGTAGGTGCATGATATGCATCAAACTTCATGGAGGGCAGAGAGGATGGAGCTGGGCTCTGAGCAGTTCAGCTTTGAAAAGCCAAAGAGACCGCGTGGCTGGTCATGCTGGAGGGGAGATAACTGGGGGCAATACAGGTAATGGGAAAGAAAGTTGTTCAAACAGAGCAGCCGGACCTGCAAACACTGCATGAAGCTCAGGCCGTGCTCTTCACTGTGCTCTGCTATACAGATGTCCCTGTAAAAGCCCTTTCGGGTGCTCTAGCCTCACATTAGGGTGATACAGAAAGGCTGCTTTTACACAGGCAGGTGAGAAAGCAAGGACAGGGACAGAGACCATGTTCTTGCAGTGCTTGGAAATGTCCTTTCAGACTAACTGCAGAGGCCGTGCTCGAGTAGGGACTCCCACAGCAGTATCCCATGCCAGTATTGCCATTTGCTGTTTGCTTTCCTGCAGCACAAATCTCTCCCACCAGTGGGTGAATTAGTGCCTATAATCTGCCAGTCTGCTGACTTCTGTAGGTCTTAGAGGTGAACTGAGAGACCCCAGGAGGAAAAGTTGCTGAAAATGGGGGATGAAAGTTATTTCCACAGTGGAACTTGCACTCCTCAAGTATCAAGCTGCACCTCCATCTAGTGGTTAGAGCTATATAAAGAGGGTACCAGCTGCCTACAGCAGAAGACACCCCTCTCTCTGGTGACAGCAACTGCCACTGCTCACTCCAGAAAGTCCCATCTGCCTGTCCAACTGTTGGCCAACCGAACACAACCTGTGTTTGATTGAGTCCCATCCAACACTTGCTCCAGAGACAGCTGGAAACTTCGGGAAACTGAGGCACCACAAACCTAGCAGGGCATGGCAGCCTTTGAAAGCATCCCTCTCCAAAGCCATTGAGATCCCAAGGTGCAGAAGCCACCTTGGCACTGCTCTCCCTCCCTCACTGCAGTGACCATGTTGGGTGGCTCCGTTTCTGGGCTTCTTCTGGAAGGGGAAAAGTTACCACTGGAGGAACTGGGAACTAGGCTCTCTCCATTGCCTGCCCTTGAAGACCTGTGCCTGCTCCTTGCCAGCATTGGCTCCTGGGACACCAGCACTGCTAAGCAGTTTGGGATGCTGAGAGCAGCAAACTGTGCCAGACTTTCTAATACCCTCCCTGCCTGAATATACATCCTATGAGGTCGCTTGACTACAACAGAACTAGAACTGCCCCTAACTAACAACAGGGTACCTTCTACCTTAGAACCAAGGGCTCAGACCTCCAGCAGAGATTTAGTGACTTCAACAAGCTATGCTTTTACAACTTGAAGCATGTGAGTTCTCACCCAAAAGTCCTTTTTGTCCCCCTTTTCCTTGCTACTGGAAACAAAACAGGAGGCAGGTTTCTGATTAAGATGCACAAACAGTTCTATCCAAAACCCGATGCAATAAAATGTGCTGAGTAAAATCACTGCTAAAGCTCTTTGCTGTGCTTTATGGGCCTGCTCTGAGAGTGTGAAAACCCGTTTGCTGCATTTTATTAAATGATGAAAAATGCCAAACTCGCTAAGAAACTGTGCAGTGGATGTGTCTCGACTGCCTCTAGTGAGAGTATGACTGAGCCTCTGTGAGGTGGCAGTGAGGGATGGGGAGATCTCTCACTGCACTGCTGCTGCCACTCTGCGCTGCAGTGATTCCAGGGCAAAGTGACCTATAATAACAGCAGAGCTTCCATCCAGCCCTGCTCCAACCTCACAACTGACCTGGCACAGGACAAGTACAAAGAGCACTGGAGCCACAACCCCAGCCCAGGTGCCCCAGACTCTGAATGGTGTTTTTCTCTACCTTTTGGCAGCTTATGTCCATAAACCATGTGCACAAGCTGAGCATCCATGGTGCCCTTTGTGGTGAAGCTGGAGGATGGGGTACCATGAGCTTCAAGAAGCCAGCCAAGTCCCAGAGCAGACTTGGTCAGGGCATGGCTACAGAAGCTTGTTCCAATGCTGATCTGAGGGACAGTTTTCACCTGCTTCATCAGGGCAGGAGCAAGTACCAGTGATGTCAGCTTTGAGGGAGCTGCAGGCACCCTGAACCCTGCAGCACTGGCATGCTGGCATTGATGCCCCCCTGCTGAAGTGGCACTTTGCCCTGCTCTCAAACCTGTGGTGCCTACCTCTGATGAGGCGTAGGTGCTAATCAAACCCAAGATTATAGTGGGGCAGTGAGGAGTGCAGGAAATGGCATTTTATCATCAGAGAGCCTTCTGTGCCAGACAGAACACTTACTGAGCATCACTGCAAAGGAGCTGGCTTTTCACGTCTTACACTTACGGGAAGTAAAAAACCCATCTCTTGGAAAACACCTTCTCCTGCTAAAACATATTGTGTATGGCTGTTATTAATTGGGCAGTGCTGCTTTCAGTTCAGATCTATACTCACCTTGGCCTTGGGTCACTCAGTTGAAACCTAAGCTCTATGGATTGGAGGGTGCAAGGGCATTCAGTTAATTTTCTGCTCCTGGGCTGGGGCTCGTTTCCTCTTTGCTAGCTAGGAAAGAAAAGAAAATAAAGATTTCCTGGCCTGTGCACAAGGCAAACCCTGCCATAAAGTTTTGTATGAAACAAGCAGTGCATGGTCCTTTCAATGGCCTTCCAGGTAAGGCAGGAAAAGGGCAAGCATGAGGATGACAGAGAACTGGTCCTTAAGGCTTAAGGACTCCAACTGCAAGTACCCAGAGACCCACACACTGATGGGCTATAACAGGAGGGAGGTTCTCAAAGCTGTGGCTGCCCCATCCCTGGCAGTGCTCAAGGCCAGGTTGGACACAGGGGCTTGGAGCAAGCTGCTCCAGTGGAAGGTGTCCCTGCCCGTGGCAGGGGTTGGAGCTGGAGAAGCTTTAAGGTCTCTTTCCAACCCAAACCACTCTGGGCTCCTATGATTCTCTATGTGCAATAATCTCTGCTTCCTGAAACTTCCAGTGCGGTTGTTGAGGCAAAGAAGTCAGCTCTTGTCCGTGCTCCAGCAAATCAGAGATGCTGCATAAATTATCACTTACCTCAGTGCCTAATACCATGTTGGAACTAAGCACATATTAACAGCTAGACAGGTGCTAAATGCAGCTTTCATGTTTGCACTGATACGACGCTCGTCCTTCTCCTCTGATCCCCTCCCTTCTCCTATGTCGACTGAGGAAAGAAGAATTGCTGAAGTGCCTCATTCACTACTGTAGTTGTTGAAAATCCACCCTTTGCCTTCCAGGTTAGAGAATAACAGCACCACAGAATGGCTGCGGTTGGAAGGGACCTCTGGAGATCATCCAGTCCAACCTCCTGTCAAAGCAGGGCCACCCAAAGCAGGTTACACAGGAATGTGTCCAGGCATGCCTGAAGGCTGACTAGCATCAATCACCTTTTGAGTTCTAAGCCTGCATATACTACATTTTCTACCAAGAAATAGATGCAAACCACATGCAGCTTGGTATCTCGGATGGGAACAGTTGCTTTCTGTGTGCAAAAGAGAGATGGGCTGAAAAATCAATGTGAATTCAGGTTTATGGGTTAGGCTACTGCTTTTATCCAGCTGGATAAAAGAGGGGCTCTTCATCAGGGACTGGAGCTATAGAAGAAGGGGTGATGGGTTCAAACTGAAACAGGGAAGTTCGGGATATAAGATAGATATAAGAAGATAAAAGGAAGAAGCTGTTCCCTGTGAGGGTGCTGAGGCGCTGGCACAGGGTGCCCAGAGAAGCTGTGGCTGCCCCATCCCTGGCAGTGTTGGAGGCCAGGTTGGACACAGGGGCTTGGAGCAAGCTGCTCCAGTGGAAGGGGTTCCTGTCCATGGCAGGGGTTGGAACTGGATGAGCTTTAAGGTCCTTCCCAACCCAAACCATTCTGTGGTTCTACAAGAAGGGAGCCCAGAGAGCCCTTCCCCAGACAGAAGCCATGAATTTAATACCAAATCATATTCACCAAAAGACACGAAAAGCCCCAGCCCAGATTGGTTCCTAAAAGCCAGATGAAGCAGTTGCTGTAGATAAGCACTGTAAAGATTAGTACCTTAGGGAATACTTCTTCTTGGAGCTCAGTCCAACAGCCCAAGCTGTCAAGATCCAAGGTAGTGGCCGCAGTGACAAGGGGGTTCTGCACATTGCAGAGGAGGAATGAATCTGGCAACCATCTTCAAGCAACTGTAGATTGCTGCTCCTGCAGACCTGAGGGGCCAACACACAGGAGAAAATAAGCCCTGTGTTACTGGAAAATAAATGAAAGGAGAACAGTTTAGAGCATTGTTGTAGGGGGTTTCATGCAGTTCACTTTGTGTCCTGAGGCTTTTAGAGAAATGGATTATTCCAGGCATTTTGGGAATGGTAATACACCAGCCTATGAAGTCTTACAGTAAAGACTTAATTTGCCATTAAACGCTGTATTTGGCTTTACAAATTCCACAGAAAGGCTCTCACTCAATTCTATTGCTCTCCAGAGAACAACAATTTCATACAGCATTTTTTATTCAGAGGTTCCAGGGCACTTTTGTCTGAAAAGAGATGGGCTGGGGATGCTGGCCTGTGGTACCCGGAGGTGTATGGGCACAGGGTGTGTGTGGTGGGGCCATGCCACACGAAGGATCAACAGAGAAGCACCGGCTTCCCATAGACAAGAAGCCTTCAAGTGGCACAAGCCCAAGGTGAAGCACAGTGTTCTGATCCTAAAATACCACTGACCCAGCAGGCATTAACAGAGCAGAAAAGCTCTGTGAAACTGGTATCACCTCATCTGGAGAACCCAAACTGGGCAGATCTGCCTGAAAGCCCTGCACTCCAAAAGCATTTTGGGGTAAAAAATAATGAATCTGTGTCCCCTGCACAGAGGTGTCTTCCCTGGGGCTGGATGTGAAGCTGGCTGAAGCTGATGCGATGTCTCATTGGGTTCTATGCTTAGGGAAGCCTTTTGGAGGGAACCCCTGGAGATGTGCAACGTATGATTTATGTAGCAGCGGATTTTGCAGACTTCCAAAAATGAACTGGAATAAGATGATAACTTAGTAGTGAAAGTAAATGGGTATTTACAGCTCCTTAAATGCAAGAGGGCATGATCCCTTCCTTCCGCAACGAACAATTAGGAATTTTTTCCCACGCAGATGATTTATTAGCTGCAAGTTGTTTTCCCCATCAAAATTGATGAAAGCAAATGTTCTGATGGCAACTTCAGGGTTTTGAAGAGAAAAAGCCTACAGTAGCCACATTAATGCTGGCAACACAGAGTGCTTACAGTACCTATCCCAACATTACATTGCTCTCCTATGGCATCCTAACGTCAGGGTTAAAAGCAGATGTTACATGATTTTTACTTGGGTATGTGTGAAGTTAAGATTAAGCTCTTGGTTTGGGTTTTTTCAACTTCTTGTGCATAAGCAATTTTTAAATGGTGAAATTCCCTTAGGGAGAAGAGGCTGCTCTGGAATATCCAGGGAACTGCTGATGATTGAAGCGAGATTAAGATGTTTTAGATGGCAGGAACACGATTAACAAATCTGCCCATTTAGTTCCTATCTGTTCTTCTGCTGTCCCCAACTTTCCAGCTATTCCAGTCTGTAGCTTTCTGTCTGGCAAAGAAACAAACTGAAGAGTTTTTGGAGCAGAAAGCCAGACATTCCTCCTTGTCCTCCCCTGCTCTGAGGCAATGGTTGAAGTGAGCCTTTGATAAATAAGCTCAAGTGCTCAATCCCCAGCTGCAGCATTATGTGGGAGTCGCATACAAGGAGCTTTTAGATCTTGCTGAGAAGGGCCCTGAATTGCTGTCCACTTACAATAGCAGCAACAATCTCACTGTTAAGCTTAGTTCATTGGTTTCTGACCACTGTTAAGATATTGACAATACTGTCAATATTTTATTTTTAGTTATCCTTTCAGATGCATGTCAAGAGTAATTCCAGGAAGGCAGGGTGTAGAGTCGGGATGCTATTCTTCCACTTCAGATTGCTGAAAGTGCTTGAAAGTTTCTGCCAAAGGAAAAGAAACCCCATTTATTTTCCAACCATAACAGTGGCATGAGAAACCCAGCAGTAAGTAACTCCAAAATACAATGGACTTGGTTCACTCAGGCCTTCTCAAAAGGGTACTTAGAGCATGAGTTTGTGGGTGGCTGAAAGCTTATAGAATAATCACAACGTAAGGCACATCTTAAGATCCCCAGCCTCTGCACCAAGCACAGAAAACGCTGCCAATATCCCAAACACATCCAACCCCACTCACATCTTCCCTTGTCCCCAAAAGACCTTGGCTTTCTTGCCCCAGCCTGTGCACAGCTTCTAAGGATCCAGGTTGGATGGGGCTTGGAGCAAGCTGCTCTAGCGAAAGGTGTCCCAGGGGTTGGGATTGGACGAGCTTTAAGGTCTCTTCCAACCCAGACCACTCTGGGATTCTGTGGTCCAATGCTGAGGAGCCTTGCTTTGGATTTTACACCCCTACTTCTGTTGCAGCACTTCCAGCCTTTTACTGCCCATTCCACATCCCTGGAAGCAAAAGGCGAACACAAGCCACCGCCATCTCCTGTCTAAAGAGCAGCGAGCACTTTGAGCCAATGAAAACACATTGTCTGCCTCCAAATCACAAAGCCCATGAACCTTCTGAAGCCCAGTCAGGTGTTACAAAAGCCCAAGCCTATCTTTCCCTTCTGACTGGCATATTTCAAGCTCCCCTCCTTGCTCCCATTGTCCCTGCAGAAGCAGGGATGACAGGCTGCTGTCACAGCCAGTCACAAACGGAGTCACATTAAGTAATTCCTCAGGTTTTCTCCAGCACAAAAGAAAAAATCAAGCTTATGTGTGAAATGGCCCCAACAAAATCTAATACAGCAGAAGGACAAATGAGGCATAGAGGGAGCAAAACCCAAACTATGGGGGGGGTTTATTGCCAGTTCATCTTCCAGAGTGAAGAGAAAGAACAGTTCAGCTAGCAAGATGCTGGCAGCATTAGCAGGCAGGAAGAAAACAGGGTCTTGGTACATTGCTCCTGACATTTCCAGACCAGAGCTTAAGTTTCCTGCCAGAAACAGAGAACTTTTGGGTTTTACCAGAGCAGCAGGGGTCTGTCACATAGCGAACTTTCAAATTCAATTGTGCACGCTTCCAAACAGATGGAGGCAGGGGGCAGGACTTGTGTCTTTGCAGAACGTTTTCGGGGAGGTACCTGTGTACTTTCCACCCATCATTTGCCCTGAACTCACAATGTTGATTTTTCCATCTTCCATCAGTTTTAGGGAGCTAATGGGCAGATGGAGGCAGGACAACAATGCCAGCTTTTGCTACTGGACAATGAAATATTCTTCTCTTGAGCACAATCACAGCATGAAAGGTAGAAGGAGAAAGGATGTGAACTTAGTGCTTCCATACGCTCCATCAGTGACCAGCTGTACTGCCAGCAGGAGGTCACCCATGGCTCTGTTCCTGAATTACAAAAGCATTGCATGCTTTTGTCATTCGCTTTTGTGCTGGATCTGGTTTCCAGAGATATCCTGGAAACATAAACCTGAGTAAAAGGATCAGATCGGCTGGAAATCACAGTCCTTGTTCCCTGCAAATGGGTCCTGTGGATGTGGAGACAGCCCCATGCAGAGAGTGTGGGGCAGCTCGTCACACCGAGAGCACTGCTCCGTCTCTGCACCAACCACGTAGAGCCTGGCTGCACTGGACTTGAGGAGCTAAGGAGGAATGGGCTTAATTTGTTTCTCACAGAATCACAGAGTTCCAGGTTGGAAGGGACCTCATCTGGTCCAACCTTCCTAGGCAAAGCATGAGGTAGACTGGATGTCCCAGCACCCTGCCCAGCTGGATCTTAACAGTGTCCAACACTTGGGAATCCACCCCTTCCCTGGGGAGATTATTCCAATAGATGGCTGTTCTCATTGGGAAAAATTTTCCTCTTGTGTCCAGTCAGAATCTCCTCAGGAGTAACTTGTGCCCATCACCGCTCGTCTTTTCCTTGTAAAAAGGGAGTCTCCATCTTCTTTGCAGCCACCCTTTAAATACTGGAATGCGGTGATTTTTGGTAGCCTTTTGTCTCAGTATAATGCTCATTTAGTTCCTTAAAGCAAGCTTTTAGAATGCTGTGCTGGTGCACATCTGAACCAGTGCCCTGTTCTAAACATAGGTCCTCTGTGTGTAGAGGAGGAACAGTGCTTAGCCCTCTCTTAATTTCTGCTTTTGTTACTGCAGAAAGAACTTCCTTCCTCTGATTTCGGTGGCAATCAGGCTTTTATTTCAGTGTGCACCTCAAACACTAGGCAGTTGGGAGCACCAGTTTGGGATTGTGATTACAGAGACTGCAAAAGGAAGGGACAGGGCAGACAAAGGAGGGCTTGCTAACACTGAATGGTAGCTGTGAAGGGCTGTCAGGTAGACTGAACTGTAACATCTTCCCATGATATTTAGAGGGAAGAGGAGGAACCCCCCAAGCTGGAATTGCCTTCATTGTAGGAACAATACCGTGGTCTTTTAAGTAAAGGAATGACCAGCCTCCAGCTGCAAATACCAGGTAGCCTGTATCTAAAGATGCCAAAGCACCACAAATGTTGGCCAGGTTAATACCATAGTCTCCTTTTGTAGTAATGATCAGTCCTTCTGCCAAAACTGAAACACACTTAAGTCCTAAACAGAGCTAGAACCCCCATTTTGCCCCCTCCCTCCCATACCAAACAAGCAGTAGTTAAACACGGACTTGGGGTAATGGTTGGACTTGATCCTAAAGGTCTTTTCCAACCTGGTTGATGCTATGATTCAGTGCTAGGAAGGATCTCATTTGCCCAGCATATTCCCTTTTAACCAGCACAAAGCAAGCACACAACCACAATTCCACTGCTGAAACATTCTGTAGTTTGCTTTGTACCAGAGATAGCAACAACACAAAGTACACAGCCTGGGAGAGTCTTACTGGAATGGAGCATCATCTACTTATACAAGTGTCCCTGTGGAAAGCAGGGTGCATTTCTAAGGGCACAGATGTTTCTTTGCATTTTGCTCCAGTATTTTCTTCTCTTGAAAGGCACTTACTGTGGGATGGTTAACAAGATGGATTAATTCATGTGGATCCTCGCAGCAGAGTAGGGCTGTCACTGGTGGGGAGAGAGGTTTGATTATATTCTTCCCTATTGTCAACACAGGCACTTTATAATAGATTTATGGCTAATAAAATCTTTTAGTAGTGGAGGGTCCTTGAGTTTCAATTTTGAACCTTTGGCCCTTGCTCAAATCACCAGCAGATGCAAGCATTAATAAAACCAAATAGCACGTGGATACTAAAGAGGCATATGGCTGGGTGCTCGATAAAGGCAGTAAAACACAGGAGAGGGATCTTTACAATCTGCTTTGACCTAATGGAATCACTCTTTCAATAATAAAATTACTCTTTCCTGATACACGATAGAGCATCCCTCGGAGCAGTCAAGTGATTCCCAGAAAACTCAGGAGCTCGGGGTTGATGCCGCTCAATAGCACATTTCCAGTTGAGCATCTTCAGGTGAATTCACAAACATGGAGTGATGAGGACAAAACTGAACAAGCAAGCAGGTGCAAAACGAAGACAGGGCTTTGTGGAAAGCATCCTTCAGGGAATAGTATTCTTCCAGCCTGAGACACAGGCTCCAGGATACTCTGCCAGAGTGCATTTGGGATCTATCAAAACCTCTTCTTTAATTCAAGCCAGAGATAATTCAGCTGTACCCAGAGTTTGTACTCTGGGTACAATTTAACCTCATTTTGGGCTCTCTGCTGATCCAGCCTTCTAAATTCAAGCCAGAGATGATTCAAACCATGAACTCTGGGTGCAATTTAACCTCATTTTGGGTTCTCTGCTGATCTATCCTCATCTACTGTGTTATCAATAAGCTGTGATACCATCGGGCAAAGTAACCAACCAGCTCCTTCGCTGACCACTCTCAAATCCAGCCACTTTCCTTCAGGAAGGCAGCAGCTCTGGGCACCAGTGCTTTGACTCTGCAGAGATAAAGCCCCTCATTTCCCTTATCCAGCAGATCTGCCATTCACATTCATATGGATTCACACTGGGAGCTGGATCCACAGTAGATTTTGCAAGGAAAACTCTGCACAGGCACTGGGCAGCTCAGGACCTGCCCAGCCACTGTTGACAGCAGTGGGGATGGTATTGCCTCTGGTCACAAGCACACGTCTGTGACAGCTTTGCTCTGTTTTTATAGACTGATGCCCCTTGTCCTGTCCCTACAGGTCCCTGTCCCAAGCCCCTCTGCAGGTTTCCTGCAGCCCCTTTAGGCACTGGAGCTGCTCTAAGGTCTCCCCTTCAGGAGCCTTCTCTTGTCCAGGCTGCCCCAGCCCAGCTCTCTCAGCCTGGCTCCAGAGCAGAGCTGCTCCAGCCCTCACAGCATCTCCATGGCCTCGCTCCAACAGCTCCACATCCCTTTGGTGTTGTTGACCCTGAGATGGATGCAGGACTGCATGGGAAGGTCTCCCCAGACCTATAGGACATCCATCACACAGCACAGTGATGGCGTGCAAAGAGACCCCAAAACATAACCCAGTCTTTATGTCTTTCCAGATGCAAGAAGAGATCATGCTGGTGAGTGCCAGAAGTCAGAGCACGTGCGGCTGTTTCAGACTAGAGGCTGCCATACACACCCTGTGTACTGCAAGCGAGTTTTGTTGCTAATTAAAGCCTTTCTCCTGATTATTTATAGCCTTCTATTTACTGGCTCATTGATTTTAGAGGCCATGTTAGTTTTCTTTTTTACATGTCTGTCTGAATGGCTAGATTATAACTTATTACACAAAGAACAAGTGAACTGGTGTCAGAGTGATCTATTACACGCATGGGCTGCAAGCAAAGGGGCTCTGTCTTGGACTCTGGCACACTGGGAAGACAGGGAAAGACACTGAAACCAGCTCATCTGGTGCAAAGTTAAGACTCATCCCTGTCAGTGGCTCTTTAGGAGAGGTTAGGACATTGGCTCCATGCTCCTTCTGGTGCTGGCTGAGGGTTGGAGAGGAGACATCTGGGGAGGTGGACACAGAAGTCATCCGTGAATATACAGGGATGGTAAGGAGAAAAAGGTGCTTGCTGCTCATAAGAAGAGAACGATGGGATGCAGGCAGCAGGCTTGAAAACAGGAGGAAGCTGCTCCTACACGTAATGATGTGGAGCTCTGCCACAGGCTGTTGTCACAGCCATGGATCTGTGTGATTTCAGAACTAGACAAGCTGATGGGAGAAGACAGCCCCCAAAGAGATCCCAAGCACAAAGCTGCTGTGGTTTAGGAAACCCCATGAGTCCCTGTGGGAATCCAGGGCAATCAGCACAACATGCTGCCCATACTCGCACCCTCTGCTCTTGGCCACTGTCAGACAGACAAAAGCCTGAGCCAGAAGAACTGCTCCAAACTGACCTCAATTGAGTGAAAGCTAAAAAACCCAACCAGAAGCCAGGGAGCACATTTAACCCTGCCCCTGGGGCAGGATCCTGAGCTCAACCATCCTGCAGCAGCAGTGGAAGCTGCCTCTCAATGTGTGAGCGACCAAGACCCCTCAGCCTTACCCATCCCACCCAGGGAGCAGAGATCAAGCACTCAGCCTGCAAGCGCATTAACTCCACTGTGCCAGAGCACGAAGGTTGGCTTTGTACCTACCAAGGCCTTCAGTTTAAAGGATCCGAGTCCATCTCCCAGCTGAACAACCCTTTCATGGTGTATCTGTGTGGCTCTTTAGCATCAGTACCTTAAAATCAAGCATTTCCATTTGCTGCACCAGCATGTAGCTGGGAGGGAGTTATTAGCATTCCAGCAGGGAGCTGGAGCTGGGTCATATGTTGCGGAGGAAGGGTTATTCCTGCCCAAGGATAAAACGGCTGCTGTGGTCTCCCCAAAGTGCCAGTATGTGCCTCACAGTCACAGGGAGTCAGAGATCATGGCTGTCATTACAGCCCTGCAGCAGATGTGCTGGGAAAACCAGTTAGTCTTTTCATACCGGCAACAGTGCAGGACTATCCAGCACACTGATGTGTTTCAGGGCTGACTCTCACCATGCTGAAGACAAATCACAGATGGGCACTGGGTATAGGACTACACAGGGAATCAGGAGGGGGTGGACCTGGAGCCACAGCTGTTAAGGGAAGATGCTAAACTGCAGCACACTACAAGAGAGACATTGAGGTGCTGGAGCGGGGCCAGAGAAGGGCAATGGAGCTGGTGCAGGGTCTGGAGCCCAAGTGTGATGGGGAAGGGCTGAGGGACCTGGGGGGTTCAGTCTGGAGAAGAGAAAGTTCAGGGGGACCTGATGGCTCCCTCCAAGTGCCTGACAGGAGGATGGAGCCAGGAGGGGCTGGGCTCTGCTCCCAAGGAACAAGGGATGGGACAAGAGGAACCGGCCTCAAGCAGCACCAGGGCAGGTTTAGATGGAGTTGAGGAACAATCCCTGCCCCAAAGGGTGCTCAGGCAGGTTGGACTGGATGAGCTTAAAGGTCTTTTCCATCCTGGTTGTTTCTGTGGTCCTAAGTTGGACCCTCAGCTAGGTCAAGCTGTCCCCCAGGTTTTAGTAGAACTCAGTGCTCCAGCTCTAACACTGCAGCAGGGCTCTTGCTGCCCCTGATGTGGGCAATCTCTGCACATCCTTGCATGTATCAATGCAGCAAAACCTCAAGCCAAACCAAAGCCTTTCTCAGACCCAGTAAGGTCTTTATGAGCCCAAATACAGACCAAAAACTTCGTTCTATTGTGAGGCTGCAAAGCTGACACACTTCTCTGCTATTGTGGTCAGTTCTTCCAAGGGTTCAGTTGCCCACTGGTATGTCAACTTGTGCCTGCCCTTTAAATTTACCTTACTTTCAAGCAAAGAAAACAGGTTTCTTCCCTCTATTCCCCAATTGTTTTGTGCTTCAAGGCAATAAACTTTTGTTTCAATAATCACAAGCACAAAGGGCTCCCCAGGGAGCTGTTTAAGACTCCAAGCTAGTTAAAAAGAACATTTGCATGAATTAAGGAGCAACAACAAGTCACCGCTGATCTAAGCTTCTTTCTGGTGCTTAACTAGTGTCTGTAGGTGGGAAAAGCAAGACAGAGTGGTAGGAGGTAAAGAAAGACAAAAACTGGGATATTCTGTTCTGCTTTACAGTGCCTTTCCCAAGCAGCAGCAGGGGAACAATACCTGTCCTTCACTGGGCACGTGGTCACTCCATGCCAGTGTATGTAACAAAGCATAAAGAACAACAAGACTTGCTACAATGGCTTATACCTTTTGTCTCCTACAAGACAGCGTCAGGATTAAAGGGAGCTTTCACGCTGGCTCCTGTTACTCACAGCTGCAGCACAACGAAGGACAGCAGAGCTGGCTGTGGAGCAGTGAGGGCCACAGGGAGCATCTTCCCTTGTCTCCCACAGGGAGCTGTTATAGAACCACAGACTGGTTTGGGTTGGAAGAGACCTTAAAGCTCGCTCCAACCCNATTCACAGCTGCAGCACGATGAAGGACAGCAGAGCTGGCTGTGGAGCACTGAGGGCCACAGGGAGCATCTTCCCTTGTCTCCCACAGGGAGCTGTTATAGAACCACAGACTGGTTTGGGTTGGAAGAGACCTTAAAGCTCCTCCAGCTCCAACCCCTGCCATGGGCAGGGACCCCTTCCACTGGAGCAGCTTGCTCCAAGCCCCTGTGTCCAACCTGGCCTTGAGCACTGCCAGGGATGGGGCAGCCACAGCTTCTCTGGGCACCCTGTGCCAGCGCCTCAGCACCCTCACAGGGAAGAGCTTGTGCCTAAGAGCTCAGCTCAGTCTCCCCTCGGGCAGGTTCAAGCCGTTCCCCTTGTCCCGTCCCTACAGGCCCTTGTCCCAAGCCGCTCTCCAGGTTCCCTGCAGCCCCTTTAGGCACTGGAGCTGCTCTCAGGTCTCCCCTTCAGAAGCCTTCTCTTGTCCAGGCTGCCCCAGCCCAGCTCTCTCAGAAAGAGCCATTTTGCCATGGGGGATCACACAATACAGACCATGGGCTGTTTTACACACCAGCCCCTGTCCCATGTGCAGACAGAAGTGTCTGCATTGCTCCTCATTACCCAGCACTGGGAAGGTGATGGATAGGTCGTGTTAACCCACCTAAAGTTTTGTCGAGGTAAGGCAGATGCTACCAGTCACTTAGGATACCTGTAGCCACCTTCCCATCCCATCTCTCCTGCCGGGGGTGAGACATGGCCATACAACACATGTATGAACCCCATACAACTCTACAGTCACCAGGGTGTTTCCTGATTTCCCTACACAGCACAGCTGGGCAGCTGGGAAGATGAGGATAAACTCCTCCTAGGACTAAACCCATTTCTAAAGCCTGCCACACAAAACAGATATGAAACCGTGTCCTCTGCAGCCAGTTCTGGAAATCCAGACCTTTATCTTTCAGTGCAACTAGAAACCCATTTTATTAAATGCCCATGTTCAGACGAGTCAACACGCTCTCCATCATCCAAAAGAACCCACTGGAAAGGGACTAAGTTGAATGCCCTCGTATCGCTGCGATCAGCAAAACCTAACAGGAAGGTCTGACAAAGATGAAGCACAGCTTAAGAGCTCCAGTGAGATCAGATATCAAACAGCCAGGTGCTGCGTGGCTCAGATCTTCCTGATGTTAAAGCCTTGTGTGGGAAGGAAACTTTGCAAAGTTGTGTTCAGGTCTGTGAAGCCCGGATGGGTTTGATCAATTATTCAATCACAGCCCCAAGACTCTGTTAATCTACATAAAAAATAGAAGGGACCTGCAGTGGGCTGGGGGTGCAGAGCAGGAGGGGGCCGAGCTGACAGCCCTGGCTCTCAGAGTGGGAGCTCTGTTTTCTGCCTGCTTCAAGGTTTAATCAGAAACCAGGCGTCAGGCCCCACACGCTGGTCTGCTCCCCTCTGCGACCAGTGAGTCCTCGCTTCCTGCTTGGTACAGGAAGGAGAAAATCAGTGCAACGAGAGGAGGCTGAATGGCCAGGCTGGATTTTGGCTTTGCAGTGCTGAGGTTGTCACAGAAACCATTCCAACAGAGAGAGATTTATTACTGTGAACCCCCCAGTCTTGAGGGTTCATAGAACAGGCACCCGATGCTGCTCAGCAGCTCACCCTGCCAGGGGAGGAACAGGGCACCAGTCACTTAAGGAAACTATTTCACAAGCCTGAGCATCGTTCAGGAGCCTGGTAGGAGAGGGCTGAGACCTGTGAATCCTTCACAGCCTATGGAAAGGGGCACAACGCAGAGAGTAGCTCGGGATTGCACATGGCAGCCACCCCCCAAGCCAAAGGTTCAGCTTCAGCCCATGGCACAGGAGTCATGGGGACACACTGGGATAACCCTGTCCCCTCACCACTGGAGCTCCTGTAAGGTCTTTGAGATGGGGCATACCTACAGCTATGTGACAGGAGGTTGTAGTGAGGTGGGGGTCGGGATTTAAAACCTCTGCTTCCCTCTCCTCACATGTGCTCAAGTGCTTCCGACACTGCAGTTTCACACCATAGCCCTGCTGCAGAGAGAGGAGCTGTGCTCCTGCCACACACCATTTCCTCCAGGGAATTTGCCCACAACTGCGAGGAGCTTGGCACAAAGGATAAAGGCTTTTAGAGTTTGCTCTGGGAGTAGAACAGTCACACTGGTTAACTGAGACAGCTCCTTGCTTGGCCAGAATCCACAGAAACAGGACTTGGAATGCTTTGTCCTACTTTTCCTGCAGAGTCCTCTTGCTGCCAGACACAGGCAGCTGCTGTTGGAGCACGCAGCAAAGGAAAGCTGGTGCATGCAGCAGTTGCTGTTTCAAGCCTAGAAGCTCAAACTTGATGCCATCGACTTCTCCATGACAAACAGCAATCCACATAGTGTGTTATTGCTGTTTACTACAGAGCTGGATGCAAGGCTGTTTGCTGGCTTTGCTTGGTGGCCAATGCAGAAAGCTGACTGGTGTGGATGGACACGCCAGTGTATGGCCACTTGACACCCATCAGGACGATGCTGCCCAATGTTCAGGCAAGCACCCACAAACCCAGCAGTCTGACACGGACCAGAGCAACCCCAGCCTTTGTCCTCTCTATCAGTATGGTGGATGAAGCATGGGATGATGATGACATCTCTGCCAATCTATCCAATCCCACTTACTGGTTGCTCATGTCCTGCTGGACACTTCCCACTCCTGGAAGTCATTCAGAGAGGCTTAGCTTCATCACAGAAGACCAGGTTGGAAGGGAGCTCTCTACCCCTCCATCACAGCCCCATGTTCATCCAGGTTTTGATGCATGTGACTATGTCACCTCCCTGGGGTGAGGATAGTGAGGAAGCTGGGTTGAGCTCTACCTATACATAAGGGCAGTGGTAAAGTGTGAGCTCTGAACAACAGGATCTCATGAATGGACCAGAGTTGTTTGCCAGGTCTGGTAGATGACCAGCATTCCAGCAAGGAGGTTGGGGCAGGGAGGGATGAGTGCCATGCATGTAAGGTGTAGTCACCATTGAATCCAGGGAATACTGCAAAGGAATGATTTCTCTTTGAGGCAAGCACCTAAATGCCTGGGATTACAAAGTCTTCCTGCCTTGAAAAAGTAACTGTGCTGACAGTTCTTACACTTCCAAACTCGTTTGATGCTTTACAAGATACAGGAGAGCAGAAAGGCCCTGGCAATGCTGGCATCTGATCAATACACCTAAACCCCACTCCCACTTTGATCTCACACCAGGCCCTGGTTAGTTTTTGAAATGTAAATAGTACTTCTGAACACTTAATCCTCCCTTAAAGCCCGATTGAGGGGGGAGATTCTGCTGTTCCAAGAGCAGAGGGCAGCTAAGCTGATCCCAGACCCCATGGCACCAAGGTCTCCACTAGGATGTCAACCTGCTCGCCTGTCCCCACGACCCAGCTGATGCTGGGGGCAGGCTGGAAAGGACAGGCTACAGCAAGCTCCATCTAATCACTGCTCATTGAGTGCCTGACTCAGAGTGTGCATGGACTGAACAAAGCCAGCCATGGACCTGACCCCATGTATGTCACTCCACAGCCACAGATCTCATCCCACCCAGGCTTAGGCACTTTTGACAACAGAAGGGAGCAAAGAGTCTTCTGGAAATACTGGGATTCCAGCTGCTGGTAGGAAATACAGGAAGGAAATCAAGAGAGAACCAGGGATCAATGTGGGCTCTAATAACTCCTGGAGGTGGGCAGGCACAACCTAATGAACTGAGGGGTCTCTGCCTCCCTGTGCAGGCTGGAAAACTCTTGCTTCTCCTCAACTGCCATGTACCAAATGGAATCTTTTCCTGACATAATCAGCACCACCTCTGGAGAGTGCTGCCAGGGACAAACAGGAACCTCTCATTGCTCCAAGATTCGCTGCAGAGCTGTCTGACCTCAGGCAAAGCTGCTAACATCCCTAACTCATCCAAGAGAGGAGAGGGCATCTCCCGTGTCTCCGGTGGTCAGACAGCACAAAAGAGCCAAAGCTCCTTTGCTACATGTGTGTGGATTGTTCACACTCCTGCCAGCCCCATGGCATGGGTAAGATGTACATCAGAGGGCAAGGGCTTATCTGTGCGTGGCTGGATTTCATCTGGCACTGATTTCCATTTGCACATCACACCTAGTCATCCAGCATTCTTTGGAGGCTGACCTACACAGGCTTTACACGCAATAGGTAAAAGCTGATCTCATCCTAAAGACATCAACCTGAGGAAAAAAAACCCAACCCTTAATTATGGCTGAAAAGACCTACTTTTCATCGTTAAGGAAAGTACCTAAATCAGCTCCAGCTCTGACAACAGGCAGTGATACATGAGCTGAGTGGAGAACGGCACCTGGTTTAGCACATCAGTCTTGCTCTAGGTTCCCAAACTGTGCAGCAGACTTCTCCTCATCTACCTCTCTCCATAGACCAAGGGCCTGTCTATCCATCTCCAGAAGCTCATGATCAGGGTGATGAAATATTACCATTCCCTCCACTAGTGGGAAGAAAAATTCAGTAGGAAATGGGAGGCTCCCAGACACTTTTGCAAGAAGAGCTTGTATTAAATGAGCCACTTTAATGAGATAGGCACATTATAATCAGCATCACTAATCTCCTCTGGAGCCTGAGTTACATAGATCAACAATACAGGCCCTGAAAAAGTACTGCCGAGAGATTCCCTTACACATCCTTTTCCAGCAAGCTGCACAAAGCCCTTCCCAATCACTAGTCCCCAGCTATCACACAGGAGCAGCAGCAGCTCCACCCTACAGGCAAACAGCCAGCAAAGCCTGCTCAGGATTTATATAGCTTGAGAGGGGAGGGTGCTGCAGTGATTGGGCTGAGGATTCAATGAGGGGAACCCATGCGTTAGTGGTTAACCCCGGTAAGCACGGATGCATGTGATGGATTAGTAATGTAAAGTGATGTCAAAGGGTTTTCAAAGCTTGCTGGTCTGTTCTCTGCTCCAAGCACACAGGTATCTGCTTGGCTGCAGGACTGGGTGCTCCAAAGAGCTGTGCAACAAGAAAATGTGCTCATCTCTGCAGCTGAGGCTACTCTGGAGATGGGACCGAGCCTCCTGGCAGCCCTGGCTGGTACTTGGGAAAGGCTGAGCAGGCAGGGCTGAGTCCCACCACGCTAGGCTGCTCACAGAGCATCTGCCCACTCAGAAACCCCACATTTCATCTGTTCACGTCAGATAAGCAAAGAATGATAAATGGTGATCAGATAAAGGGAGGGGAAAAAATCCCACCAAAGATTGGAACAGTTTGTGGTGACATTTTAAGCTACTTTTTCTATTGGATCTGCAGATTCTCTGCCCTTTCATGAGCATTCAGCTGTGTTTGGACTATATCCTGAAAACTGAGAGGTTTTGTTTGTTTTCCTTACTGGAAACTAAGGACATGTCAGGTCCTGATGAAATCATCACTCTTCACTTAAGGGACTCAAGTCCTTTATCCAAGTACAATCAAAGGGCATGGCACAAACTGCCCTGACCTCTGCTTTCAAAGATCTCCAAGAAACATCAGTGTTTCAGGCTGGCTGTGGTGTTTATCACATCAGGAAGGAACAGAAGCCTAGCAACAATATCTATTTATCAGTCCACCTGTCAGACAAATAAAGGAGTCATATTAATCATAATCACATAAACTCTTATCTGCAGCACAATCCTGGACTGAACAAGGCTCCCCAGCACAATGCACGGCCAGTCTTGGCAGGCCTGGTGGGAGGAGAGCAGAAGGAAATGAAAGCTTCTCTAGGTCAGAGGCATGGGCTATCTCTTGAGATCGGTGATAACAATGTACAGAGCAGAGGAAATGCTCAGGAAAAGGAAACAAAGTCTCCTCAATTTAATCACATTGGGGTTTTGGGAAGAAAGCTGCAATGTTCCCATATTCTCCATCACAACTGATTGCACAGTGCTGCCCATGGGCTTTATCTTTTGGGTCTTTAGGACCCACCTATGAGAAACAGTGAGGTGGTCATTTAACATTGGTCAAATCACTTGGTAGCATCCTTTTACCACCACTTGTTCCAGTGGGGATAACAGCATCACAGGATGCTCCATTCTGGGACACCACAATAGGAGACAGAGCTAAAGAGCAGAACAGCAAAGGAAACAAAAAGAGGCAGGGTTTGGAGGTACCATGGATGGTGGCTCTAAGCTGAGCTAGAGGTCACCCCATGATGCTGAACAAAGCATGGGCTGATGCTCATCTGAGTGCCAGGTCTCCCCTCTAAGGTGGCAATGACTGACAGCACAGTGATGGTTTTTAATGTGCTTCCAGTCAATGTTGCAGGAGATGCTACAGCTCATTTCTGTTCAGGCACCTTGTGTGGATGACGAATGATCTTTAATAGCTGCAATATTTAGTGTTTAATGTAAAATCACCTGCTCCAAATGCTTTCACTTGCAAGGTTATGAAGCTCGATTTATGCCTGACTGCAGCGTTGACCAACCCACACCACTCCCCTCCCAGGCTGCTGCATGGCAAGGACTGAAGTAGGGACAGTATTTTCCACCTCATCCTGCCTTTTATACCTTTCCACCAGGATCTTTCCTCTAAACAGCCCCCAGAACAGCTGGGGTTATATTAGTAATAGACTCCCTATCCCTTCCCATAAACATCTGCACACATGTGCTTCAGCAGCAGCTATAGAAAACACTCCCATCCAGAAAAATCCCCCTGTGCAGCAAAGATCCCTCTGCTTCTGCCTTCCCACCCTTACCACAACCATGGTTTATGCTTTTCCCATCCAAACCTCCAAGGAGCCGACAGAGGGAAAGGACCACAAAGGGAGGAAGGATGCGCCTGCCTAAATATCAAAGGGAAGTCTATGTTCAGGGGGAGTGAAGAGGAAAGGACCACATGGGCTCCAGGCTGCCATCCCGGTTGACATCCCAGGCTCTGTGCCAGCACGTGGAGCTCTGTAATTGCAACAAGCACGCTGGAATGCGGCTCAGCTCTTGGAACAAGAACAAATATGATTTCTTGGAGGGATGGTTGCTTAAAATCCAGGGACTAGTGTCGAGAGCACGGCAATCTACTCCCATTGCTGTCATTTATTCTGTGCTGCTGGTGGTTGCCTAGGGGGAAAAATAGGCAGCGATTTGAAAGACAGTGCTAATTTAATTTGCCAGTATGAATAAAGATAAGACTGTAAAGCATGTTAATGAAGCTACAGTATCACATAATTCACATGCAAGGGAAACACTGCCTTCCTCAACTCATGATTGTCTTTCCCCCATCCAAAACTGATTAGAACAGAATGAGGGCATTTCATTACACGCCCTCCCATGAAAGGCAATGTTCTTCCAGGAACACTGGAGCAGGTTTAGGACAAGCTGTAGGAGGAAAGATGGATGCTTCTTGTCATGGTCAGTTAAATACATAGATTCGAATGCATTCATATCAGCACGCTTTACCTGTTTGCCCCTGTTTATCTTAGTTCTATGCTTCTGCGGGATTCTTTCTCTGTCCCCATCTCCTTTGTCAATTGACAAAACAGCCCAAATTATGTTAAGAAGAGAAGTGCTACACACCCCAGGGAGCGAATTGTGCCCTGCAAGCAGGTGAAAGGTTTTCTTCTCGGTTAAAGAAATCAGAATGGAGGAAAACCAAACTTCTCAGCAGCAGATGAAAGCCCTTGCTGGCTCCCTGGAGCAGGCAGGGGGGGCCAGGCATGATTTTTCATCAGGTGCTGGCTTCATAAAGCAGGTATGGTTCATTCTGTATCTCTGTATGCTTCTAAAGAGAAGATGACTCTGCTCCTTACAGATAGAAGACTTGTGTTTCTCACTGAGATCAGTGGGAAATTGGTTCTGAACTCTCTAAGAGAATACCAAGCCAGTGTCTGTAAATCAGAAAGAAGCAATCATATTATAAAAATTAATTCCCTATCAAGCCCCCTTAATCTTGATTAAACTGCATGAGAAGAATGGATTTGCTGGTCTAAACAACGGGGTGGAGGAGAATTTAAGGAGATTTTAGTAAAGGAGTAAAAGGAGTTACACTTTCATTGATACATCGAAAAGGATCAACAAGGCACGAGGAGCATTGTCCATGATGTCCTGACCTGGAAGCCTGGCTTTGTGCCCTGTAGCCTAAGTCAGGCTATGGCAGGGCATGCAGTGAGCTGAGTTTGAAGTCTCTTTGTGGCTGTTAGTCCTGGGTTCAGCAGTTGCAGTCAGTTTTTCTTCTCTTTAGTAGCTGTGTTTTGACTGAACCCGGGAACAAGGCTGATAAGGCCGATGTTTTTGGTTGTTGCTGAGCGATGTTTGCCCTGACCAAGGACTCCGTGAGCCTCATGCTCTGCTGGGGAGAAGGGGGGGCCGGGAGAAAGGAGGAACAGAACCCAAACTGACCAAAGAGGTATTCCATACCATAGCACGTCATGCCCAGG
>NDXB01013372.1:20960-43347 GCA_002631895.1 Agapornis roseicollis | reverse complement strand
AAGGTGGAAGAGGAAAAAAAAAAAAAAAAAAAAATGAAAAAAGAAACAAAAAAGAAAACAGCAGGGCTAGGCAGCCACTGATCAGTGTCGTCAATTTTATTAGTGCCAAAAGACTTAGTGCAAGATGGGAAATCAGCAATGCTAAGCATTCATCCAGGAAGCAGTGGACTTACACCAGCACTGCCAGCAAATTTTCTTGGCTGCCTTATCAGGGGTGATGAGCACAAAAATGCCTAAATCCTATTTACTTTTCTGTGTGTTCATGAATAAATATTTGATTTGCATTTTTAACTGTCTGCACCCTATTGCAGTGCACAGACAAAGATGTCTGAGGGATAAAGGAACTGAATAGAGCTGTCAGTTCTTTAAGGGTGTTCTTAAAGCACAAGATCTCTTGATTCCATTGTGTAAGAAGGCAGGAGACCATCATGGCTCAGTAAGCACCTATTGATCAAACTAAAGTGCAAGGAGGAAATAAATGTACAGGCAGTGGAACCAGGGACACATATAATGGGAAGAACCTGGGAATGCTGCACAGATGTGTGGGGATGGGATCAGGAGAGACAAGGCACAGTCTGAGGTGAATTTGACAGGAGTTGCAAAAAATAAGGACTTCTAGAAGTATGTTTGCCAGAAAAGGAAGATTAAAGAAAATGTACTCCTGTTGGTAAATACAACAGGGGAACTAGTGACAACAAGCATGGAAAAGACTGAGATACGCATCAAGTTTTTTGCTTCGGTTTTCACTAGTAATCACTCTTCCCATATCTCTCAGGTTACTGAGCCCCAAGGAAGGGACTGTGGGAACACATTCTTTACTGTGAATTTTTTAAGTGAAGATCATATCCGAGACCACCTGAGGAAACTGAACATACGCTACTCCATAGGAACTGACAATATGCATCCAAGCATCCTGAGGGAATTGGCTGGTGTTGAGCCACTCTCCATCATATTTGCAAAGTCATGACAGTCAGGCAAAATCCTGGCCAAAAAAAAAATGGGGAAAAAAAAACCTGGAAAGAAAAAGGAAACACCCATTTTTTAAATAGGTAAAATAAGGACCATGGGAACTACCAACAAAACAGCCTCACCTCTGTGCCTAGTAAAATCATGGAGCAGATTTGCCTGGAAGACATGTCAAAACATATGGAAGACAGTAAGGTGATTGGAGACAGCCAACATGGCTTTACCAATGGGCAAAACATGACTAATCTAGTGGTCTTCTGCAATGGAGCTGGCATTGTTCAGCCTGAAGAAGGCTCTGGGGACACTTTGTTGTGATCTTTTAATATCTAAAGGGGGCTTATAAGATAGATATTTTTTTAATCAAGGTCTGCAGGATGAGAGGCAACAGTTTTAAACTGAAAGACATTAGGTTTAGATTGGATATGGGGAAGTCTTTTACAATGACACGAGTTGCTCAAAGCAGTTGCGGATGACCCGTCATGGGAAGTATTCAAGTTCAGGTTGGATGGGGCTTTAAGCAACCTGAGCTGGTGAAAAATGTCCCTGTCCATGGCAGGGAGGTTCCTTAAAAGTCCTTGCCAACACAAAGCACTATATGATTCTGTGCACAACAAGAATTATCTAAAAGGAGTGGTGACACCACTAAGCCATTTTCTTTTCTTCTCTAAGCTAAATTCCTATAAGGCATTATGTAAGGAAACACAACAGTAATATTATCAGAATCAGAATTAACTTTTCATAAATATGTTTCACAGGCTTTGCTTTCTTACAGTTTTTGTCTTGACTCTTGTCCACTAACATTCTCCTTTCCAGTTTAAATATAAGAGCATCTCAAATTTCTAACCTCTCATCCCACACTATTCCTGAGAAGCAATTTACAATAAACCTACTCTTTTTAGTCTGCTTTTCATGTTATTTTTGAAAGGAAACAATGTCTCAAAATTACCCTTCTGAAGAAAAATAAAGTCCTTTTAAAATAAAATGACCTGAAGGCCTTGCGATTCCGTGACAAAAAAGGAGGCTATAGGTCTTGGAAACAGAAAATGTTAAGAAAATTTCAGAGAAAAAGCTTTCTTTTAATATGTTTTTAATTTTTTCATAGGATCAAAATAGGCTGTTAGTCTGAAAAATGGTCATTGCTAAGTATAAATTTGAAAGCAGAAAAAAACCAAAATGAAGTGTAACAACTTTGAGTGGAATGTTCATGAAGATGCATTTCCAAGAATGCAAAGACATTTTTTAAGTTAAAATGATGTTCGTTTGCTTTTATTTTCAGGAGAGCTGGCATCCTCCCTGAGCAAGCATAATTTTGCAAAAAACAACGCAACCCTGTTTGCTGGATTGTTTATTGAGGTGATTATTGCTGTATGCTGTAGCCATGTTACAGCTCAGAGAACTAGTCTCTTAATAAGTAGTATCACCCTTACACCAGGCAATAATGTAAATGTTAGTTTCATATTCACTACTATCCAGACATTGATGCAAAATGTGTCTGCTCAAATAATACCCTTGGTTATTTCTTCAGTAATTTCTTAACCTTTAGAGCAATGAGGATAATTATGCTGCAGCTTAGTGAAGAGAAAACAGAGCAGAAATATGAGAATAGGTATAAATAAAACCCTTGGCAACAATAAAAAGAAAGGAGAAAAAATCTCTAGTATTCATTATGAGACATAGCTTGCAGTGTGACAAAAACAGTGCAAAGTTGGGAAAAAAAATTTTAGTGAGCTAAATATTTATCTCCACTCCAAGTAGAAATAACTTATCTTCCCGTGGGTAACACCAGAAGTAACTCACTAAAAGCACATCCTTAGAGAAAAAGTATTTGCCAAAAAAGAACAATGAGGACACATGGCTCTTAAACAGCATACCTTTCAATATGACCAACTCAGCTGCCCTTCATGGAGTCAAGGAAGAGGTTCTCTGGGCACTGCAAATATACCTTTCCTTCTCATGGCTTCCTCATTGCTAACATCTTAAGACCAAAACCACCAATAGAACCTCCAGGGAATCTGCAAAACTAGTAAATTGTAGATGAAAAATTTGTGCTGCTTCTGATAAGGCATAGGTAAGAAGCATAGTGCCAGAGAAAAGCATAAAAATTTAAAGGTACTTAGATTGAGCAATACTAATCAATTCCTTTAGACTCACATGTTCTGGGAAGAATCAGAATAATCTGGAAAAACAAATTCTGTTTGTTTGTCATAGGGAAATTAATATACTGTTCACATGTAGAAACACAGAGGAAAGACTTGAAAAGACTGTCGCAAAAGACATCGTTTAAAGACTGTGTCGCAAAAGACATAGTTTAAAGACTATGTCACAAAAGATATAGTTTAAAATTTAAAACAAAAGTTTTAAATTGCTGACTTCTTTTAATGGGAATTATTCTTGTAGAGTTGAGCATTCAGTTTGAAACAAAAAACAAATTGTCCTTTTGCAATTGTTATGTCTAAAAAACCTCCCACAAGCCTACTCTTCCATCAACAGTTGTTTATGCAAGTAATTCTGTATCTGCTTTCACCAGTGGCAGTTTGGTGGGATAATAGTCATCACAAACTCTTTGTTAGAATGGACTCAGTATAGTACAACTAGAAAAAGTATTTCACTGCATTAGAAGTTTACCATTTTTTCATTAATTATAAAGTATTTCTTTAAGTAAACAGAACACACGTTTCATCTGTCTTTAGGCAACACGAGGCAACCACAAGCAACATAAGGTTGAAACAAAATATTTCAATCTAAGGGAACATCTGATGCTGCATTATGTTGAAATTCTTACAGAAATGTGTACCTGTAGTATGTGCTTTCACATTAAATGCATTTTTCATGATCCGTGCCTCTAACAAGTACCAATAGAAAAATCTTCAGTAACAGTAATAATGTGATATCTAAAGTCATTACTTATTGTCCTGGGTTCAGCAGTAGCAGTCAATTTTTTCTCCTTCTTAGTAGCTGGTGCAGCACTGTGTTTTGACTCAGCCTGGGAACAGAGCTGATAATACTTTATCCTGNTGTCCTGGGTTCAGCAGTAGCAGTCAATTTTTTCTCCTTCTTAGTAGCTGGTGCAGCACTGTGTTTTGACTCAGCCTGGGAACAGAGCTGATAATACTGATGTTTATCCTGACCAAGGACTTTCTGAGTCTCATGCTCTGCCAGGGAGGAAGAGAGGCCGGGAGGAAGCAGGGACAGGACACCTGACCCAAACTAGCCAAAGAGGTATTCCATAACACATCACCTCATGCCCAGGATGTAACAGAGTTACCTGGAAGGGCTAGTGCTCTGGGGGGTTGGAGGAGGTATCGGTTGCTGCTCTGTCAGTCAGGGTGGGGATGAGTTATCTGTTAATGGATGGTGAGATGCTGTATTCTCTTCCCTTGTTATTTCCTTTATCATTATTATTATTATTAGTGGCAGCAACAGTGATTTGTGTTATACCTTAGTTACTAAACTGTTCTTATCTCAAGCCGTGGGAGTTGCATTCTTTTGATTCTCCTCCCCATCCCTTCCAGGAGCAGGGGGAGGGCAAGAAAGGGGGGGTTGAGTGAGTGAACGAGCCTCATGGCTGGGTTTAAACCACGACACTTATTAGCCCATTGAAAGGAATGTAAAATTCGATCATTACCTGTTGCATTTGATTGAATGCAAATGACGAAGTAAGACACCTTTTTTCCAGCTACCCAAGTAAAATTTGCAAATCTGTAAAATACCTACATTCTATACAGCTTTTTGTCTACTCAAAAGAACAAATCTTTAGTTAACATAATGACATAATGGGAGGTGAAAGTGAACATGGAAAGGAGCTTGTTGTTTTTACTGGGCCAGTGGCAAATATTAGAAGACAAACCAGGAACATGAGAACATGATCATGGAACAGCTGGACCAGATGTCATACAAGTAGGCTGAAGGAGCAGGCAGGAAGCAATCAAGGTTAAAAAAAAAGACAAGCAAATAGTTATAGACATTGAAGAGGGACTGTTGCAAGTAGAAGGGCCTGAAGACACTAAAATGTTTGTTTCTAGAGAACAAAAAACCAGGAATCTGTAGGAAACTAGGTACAGTGGATTTTACTGATGAAATTATTTGCTTTCTGTTTAACAGTATGCTACCTTACCAGTTCTGAGGTGTTATAGCAACTATTTCTTGATCTTTTTATGACAATGCACTGGCCACTCCTGCTAACTAGTAGTTTTATCAAAACAAATTTATTCTATTGCTTTTTATTGTTTAAATTAAAATAGAATTCATACATCTAGATATTTGTTGTATCAATTTCTTCTGTTCTGTATCCAGGATAAATCATGTCCAGTACTGAAGAGTACTGTATTTTGAAAAACATGTTACTGAAAAGAGAGAATAAAGTATCAAAATCATAATCATCAGAGAGAAAGATAAAAGATCCACTAAATCACCTAATATATTGCACTGGCAATATTCCACTGAATCCTTCAAGATCTGATAGCATTTTTTTAAAGCAGCAAATCAGTTTATGCAACTGTCTTAGAATGTTAGCACAGAGGTTAAAATTTCTTTTTGTCTGGAGATTTTACACTCCTGAGTCTAATTTTTTGTGCCCTTTTTATTTTGGTCCATTATTTCTAATTAACTTGCATTTATAACAATTCCACTTTATCCTTGGAGTTTAGTCTCCTGAATGTTTGTAATTGCTATGAAATCTTACTCTTTTCTTAAAGTTAACAGACCCACCAGCATGACTGAGGGGCTGCAGTATAACTCAGATGAAGAAAGGTTGAGAGGATACAGCTGACCTCCAGATGCACCTGTCAGACCTCAATCATTGTGTGATTCAGTGGCTCTATAGCTTTATAAAAGACCAAAAACATGCTGTCCTTCTCCTAACACAAATATGCACATTACTTATACAGACATTGAAGACTTTTTCCAAGTTTCTTAATTCCAGATTTTTCTTATGTTCATACTGAATATCAGAGGTTTAGGACAGATAATTATGTATTAATGTCTTGTTTTCTAGAAAAAGTCTTATGTTGCTTTTATTTCTAATCTTCTGATTTTTTTTTAATTGTATTGCTGTTTCACTGACATTTGAAATGTTTCTGAAATTCTCAACAAACTTTTATAAGCATGTTCCATGTCACATTTAAGAATCCAATTTAATTTCTCAGCAGTGAATCAGGGGAGATTGTATAATGTTCCTCCAAGAACTACCAGCTGAGACTAGACAAAGGGCAGGAGACTATGAATTCCATGTCATCTGTACATTCCTGATCTTTGGTTGTTCCAGGATCTAAATGCCGATGTGCACATAAAGCAGCATTTAAACATTTTTTGTGGCAGCTACAAGAAAGATCACCTTAATAGGAGATCCACAGCATGAGAAAATAGCATGCTTCTTAGCAGAGAGGTTTGCTACTTTCTCATTCTGTGAAATGTACATAGGTATTTGACAGATCTGCCAGTTCTTTGTCTTTTCTCTCTCTTAGCATTTTGTCGACAGCTAGAATAAGGGAAAATATCGCATAGTCTGTTTACTGTGTATATATATCTGAAAAATCCACAATTACTTCACATACAATGTTTTCCAAAGAGACTTTAATTCTTCTTTGTGATTTGGAACAAGCTTCGATTTATTTCTGTGTTAATCTTTCCCACTTGCATAGCGCTGTATATTTTAGGAGTCTGCAGCTTGATATTAATTTTTATGTTCCTGATCTAAATTTGCCTCTGTTGTCCTTTTATTTCTTCAGACTTCTCTGATATGCATTTCATTTTCCATCTATTTCTATAATCAAAGCTGAAGCCTCCTGTAAAACTTTGCAATGCATTCTGTTTAAAATTATGACAATTACAATATTAATATTTGGAGAGTCCTCCTCCTTTATTAAAAGCATTTGGATAAAAACTATTTCTTTTCTAATGTTTTACTTTTTCTGCTTTCCCATGTGCATATGTCTGCTCCTTCTCTATTTTGGAAACATAAACATCTGTACCCCAAAAAATAGTGGTGCTTTTTAGTCCTTTATCCCATACAGATACTGACTTCACAACAGGAAAAGACATGGGTCCTTGCAGCTCCTTCTGGACCCTAGTTTTCCCAGAGGGAAACTTGGACACATATTCATCTTTTCTTACTGGCCTGTAAGTTACCTGAAATATACCATGATATACACCATGATATATTTACTTGAGACACTGCCAATGTCTTCTCCCTGAACAATATTTTACCCTTTCCTCTCTAGCTGACCATAAAAGACATAAACTAAGCTTTCAACTACAGACTTTTTCATATCCAGCCTATATTTACTGCCAGTTATTATTCTTTCTCGCTCTCTCATATCCAGTGATTTCTCTCTCATCTCCAATAATTTTTAGTATATATTTTTGGAGGGCTTCTCTTGATGTTCCTTTCTTCAGGAGCACCAAAACCAGCTCACATAAACATAGGTACAGTTAGGATTTTAAAGGTATGATAGAGTTTATTGGAAGAGACTTATTTAAAACTCTCCCAAAGTAAAAATGCAGTATTTAATAAGTTAAACAGATTGGAGAAGTGACTGGTAACTCCCATATAGTCAGAAATGAGAAATCATCATCAGTGGGTGGTGTCCCTGGGTTCCAGAGCAATAAATACATTTTCAGAATTGTGTAAGAAGAAAATATAATAACAAAGTATTTACTGATGCCAAAAGACTGAGAGAAAGGTAAAGAGCAAAAAGAACAGAAAAGTCAGACTGAATAAGTTTGAACAAATTTAACTATTCAAACAAAATTAATTCTAGAAGCTGAGGTGAAAAGCAATATATTTAGGGACAACTAATGCAAGCTAATGAAGTATATATTCTGGAAATCCCTAATTAGCCATGCAATTAAGCATGAATTGCTAAGGTGATGCCATAGCCATGTGATTTAATGTGATACTTATTTTAAAGCAGTGAGAAAATAGTACCATTTTTTTCATTATAATACATCACTGATGAGAGATTGTGGAAAAAATGTTCTGGAGTTGCCATTTTCAAAAAGGTGTTAAGAAACAGGAGAAGATGGAGAAAGAATGAGAATAAAACTTTTTGTTGATAAAGGTAATAATGAATACAGCAAACCAAAAGAGAAGCACAATTAATCACTTTAATAATAACAGTGAACATGAGAAACCATTGCGGTTTTTTTTGTATCTACAAAAAAAATCATCACACTCTGTGTGTGTGTGTGTGTGTATATATATATCTGTATATTGTAAAGGAGAGCTTAATGATTCCATGCTTCTTTTAGGAGAGCAGTGAGGTGTCTCTGGATGTTCCCTGTCACCTGCTCTTGTACTGAATATGACAAGAAAGCATAAAGGTTTAGCCTGAAGTATTAATAAAAGGGCAAAGCAGACAACATACAAAGTAACCTGACAGTTCTTCACATCTGACAGTGTGGGATTAAACCATGTAGTTCTGAGTCACACCTTGTTAGTAATGTTTTCTGCAAGTGAGGATTTTTTTGTGCTTTGCCTATGTTGAGCCTTGAGTGCCAGATGAAGGCAGTGACAAATACACCAGTGTTTCAGTACCATTTTATTCTAGTAATTCCAGGAAAAGCTTTCCATCCTCCCTTTATACTCACTTCCCATTATTTCTGACTGCAACACTACATGCTCTATATGCTTCTATATTTGAAGGATCATATTGCTTTGATATTATTTTTATTTTTATCTTTCTCATTTACAGATTTCACTACAATTTTCACTCTTTGTTTTCCATATCTTTTTGAAAAATCTGTCTGTCAGCCTGGATTACTTACATACTGGTTCCCATGCTTGTCACCTCCTGTCTCTCTCACTGTATCTTTCTCTATCTGTTGTACGTGATAACTCTTGCTCCATACAAAACAAATAAACCAGAGATTGTGTTATGTGCCCAGAAAGCACATTAAGACATATACATATATTTAAATAATTTCACACAGTACTTTGTTCTTCCTTCCAAACAGAGGAAACTACCCTATTACTAAAACACACAGCATATGATCATGTGAAAAGATTATTCTTTTTTAAGACTGCTAGCCCTATAGATAGATTTATTTGTCTGCAGCCATGCCTACGGGTGGAGAATGGAATATGGAGAATGCACTTATTTCTGTTTTTTGTTGCTATAACATAACGAGTAGTTAAAGGGCTTGCAAGTCAGACAATATTACTGCACCTATCCCTCTAGCGTATTTGAAAAAAATGGAAATTAGCAGGAAATTAGTTAGGTAGTAACTAGTAGCTCAGTGTGAAAGTTGCACTGTAAGGAAAATAACAGAGATGAACAAAAAACACATCTGTAGCACTCACCTACCAGTGACCTATATACAAAGTTGAACTGTCATCTTTGTTAATAACTCAGTTCAGAAGTTGTAGCATTTTTTTTTTCCCTTTTGTATTGGAAATGTGAAATTACTGGTTATTGTGTTTTGCTTAATAAATAAGAATTTTAAAATATGCTTAAAAGATATGATTTAGCTGAGGTCTAGGACTTGATTCACAATATTCTCCTAGTGTCTGAAGAACCTCACTGACTATCAAAATAGTAGGTATTACAGGAGAGGTTTAGATTGGATATAAGGAAGAAATTCTTTCCTGTTAGGGTGGTGAGCCATTTGAATGGGTTGCCCAAGGAAGGTGTGAATGCTCCATCCCTGGCAGTATTCAAGGCCAGGTTAGACGAAGCCTTGGGTGGCGTGGTTTAGTGTGAGGTGTCCCTGCTTACGGCAGGGGTGTTGGAACTAGACGATCTTAAGGTCCTTTCGAACCCTAACTATTCTACGATTCCCAAATTAAGCATGTTTGGAAAGACATTGAAGCATTGTTCATGAATTCTTATGAGACTTGCCACATTTGTCTCAGTATCTTTGAGTTTAAATTCAATGCCTTCATTAAGTAGAGTTCCCAGTAAACATGAAGTGAAGAGTAAATCCCCAAAGTCATACTCTGGTCTTAGATATGTTACATAAGGAGAAAGAACCTGAAACTAATCGCATGCATTATTTCTTAGTGCAACTCTATCAGCTCTAAGCTTTTCTCCAGATGCAGCTTTATATTTTTTTTTATTTTTTTTTGTTTGTTGGGTTGTTTTTTTTTAGTTAGTTTAGTTTTTTTTTTTTATTTAGTTAGTTAATGAACGTATCAGCTACTGAGTTCCAAGTTCAATATATCTGCTAATTAAAAATGGCTAAGAATATAACTTAAGACAATGTGCAATGTGGGGCAAAGATGCCTGGTTTTACTGCTCTTCCAACTACATGCTTTATATATTTGTAAAACTTGTTTACAACTGCAGCAGTATAGAACGTATAGTAATAAAAACTTTAGGGCTTACAAAATGCCATAAAAAGCCCATGGTCTATTTCTAGAAGAATCATGAATTATTTATGAAACAACTTTCAGAATTAGGTTTTCTGCCCTGCTTCCATTTATATTATATGTCTCAGGGTCATCTTTTTCTGTTTATTTTAACTTATGAGTGATAATCTTTCACTTTTGCACTAGAAAGTAATAAACTTTGGGCACAGCGTCAAATAAAAGGAAGCCAACCGTTTAGGGCATACATGTAAGATATGCTTATTAAATAAACATAAAAATTTAAAAAGAGGAAAAATTTAAGTGTCCACAGCTTCAAGGCAGCTGAACACTTATGACAGCTTTACTAAATGATTTATACTTGTTTTGGCTTATGATTAAAACCAAATAAACTGTTTGAAGATAATTTTTTTTTTTTTTTCTTACTGAAATCATCCTCTTCTTCTGTTTAAAANTCCACAGCTTCAAGGCAGCTGAACACTTATGACAGCTTTACTAAATGATTTATACTTGTTTTGGCTTATGATTAAAACCAAATAAACTGTTTGAAGATAATTTTTTTTTTTTTTTTCTTACTGAAATCATCCTCTTCTTCTGTTTAAAAAATGAATAACAATACAAAAGTTCCTGTGGTGGGTTGACCCTGCCTGGATGCCAGATGCCCACCGAGCCACTGTATTGCTTCCCTCCTCAGCAGGACAGAAGGGTTAAAGTAACATGAAAAAGGCTCTTGGGTCAGATAAAGGCAGTTTAATAAAGAAAAGCAAAGACTGTGCACAGAAGTAAAGGAAAAGAAAAAGATCTATTCTCTATTTCCCATCACTAGGCAATGTCCAACCAATTCCCGGGAAGCAGGGCCTAGGTATGAGCAGCGGTTGCTTCAGAAGACGAACAACTTAATAATGAATGCCACTGGCCCTCCTCCTTACTCTTAGCTTTTATTGCTGAGCACAATTTTCATATGGCATGGGGTATCTCTTTGGGCAGCTGTTATGGCTATGATCTTTCCCAGCCTCTTGCACATCCTCAGGCTTTGGATGGCAGGTTTAGAGTGACAGAGTTAATTCTGTGTGAACACTGCTCACCAGTAACCAAAAGGTTAATGTGCCTGATGTGGTTAATGTGACTGTTCTGACTACAAATACATTGAGGCTGCTATGAGGAAAGTTAACTCCATCCCTCCCAGACCCAGTGCAGTTTCCTAATAAGAAAAATAAAAGGTTGTGTGTAATCAACTTCCATCACATCAGCACATGAATAGAAATGGCAGACTTTCTGTGGACTAAAATGCTAATGCCTCACATACTGCTGGGACTCGAGAGCTCATACTAACAGATCAACCTCAGTTCATCGTTCATGCCCAGACATGCACTTTAAAAACTGTTGTTCTTCTCTACCAGTGGTGTAGCACCAACAGGTGCAGGAATATTCATGCATATCAGACGCAGGTCAAAGCCTAAAAACAGATCTGGAAGGCATGTTCATTGCTGAAATATTATCATCTCGATTTATGAATGAGTTTTCAAACTGTGCTTTTGAAGTACTGAAGGACTGGGGAATGAAGGAAGCCTGAACTGAAGGACAGTGCTTCTCAGCTTTTTTGTGAGATGAAAGAACAAACTCATCAGCTTTGCAGGTTCGAGGGGAAGGAGGGTTATTGCTTACACTTTAGTGTAGACTTGTATTTCAGTTCTTCTGTCTATAATCCCCATATAGAAAATGGGGAGCAATTACAACTCTACAGTACAACTTCTCTCATTCTAAGGGAGGTGACTACATTTTGTCAGATGAGCTATATAAGAGATGCGCATATTTCTCTCAGTTGAACAGAAATGGACAATTCCCATCCTCCCCTGAATATTTCAGAGGATGGCACCCAGAAAATTAGATAAGAAGACATAGAATTATAAAATCATAGATTATTTAGGGTTGGAAGTGACCTTAAGATCATCTAGTTCCAGGCCCCAGTCATAGGGAGAGACACCATAAACTAGACCATGTCACCCAAGACTGTCCAACCTGGTCTTGAACACTGCCAGGGATGGAGCATTTAAGACTTCTTTGGGCAACCTGTTCCCAACAAGTCAACACCCTTTTGAAGCTCATATAACGTAGGGTCTGTCATCTTTACTTTGCTCTAACACTCTATTTGATATCCACTGCAACTATGGAATTTGAAATCCAAAAATGGCACAGATTCACTCTGCAATTTTGTAATATCCTGTAATTACTTTAGACTATGTCATCAATGACTGTAGATCAGCTCTCCAAAATATTTCTTTTTTAAATCCTGGCAGAAAGGTAGCAGATTGTTTGCAGTACAACAGCTTAGGCTTTAGACAGGGTTTTCCAATGTCTGCATGTTCAATCACTATTCCTTAACTCTCTGATATACTGATGAAATTTCTCTAAGACATCACTAAAGAATTCCAATGACACTGTCAACCTGCTGCATATAACTGACAGCTTCAACCTTTATGTTTTTAGAAACATTCAGTAGTTCTTCCCATACAAATTCCCAATAATATCTACTAATGTGTTTCTAGATGATATGTTTTAGCCAGTCGTATGCGTGCTAGGTTATTCAAAGCTGCAATATAACACACAGTTAAATAGAGAATTACATGACATAGATTTCACCATCTGACATAGGAGTTTGGTCTTTTTTAGATGTTCTAATATTTTTTTTTCAAACAAAAATATTTCATTAGATAGCAATTATGCACCCGTGATACTCTTCATTATGTGAAGGTATATAAAAATAGCACTAAAATTCAATCTATGCATACTTTAGCCACATCTGTACAACTGAGTACAACCACATTTTCAATTATAGCAAAATACCTAACATGTGTGACAATTTAGTCTTGTAAACACTGTAGCTACATTGGAATAGCAATGTGCTAAAGTCTATAAGTCTAATCTAGAGGGAAAGCAAGAATGCAGTACAATTTCATATTCAATATGAATGTTGTGGTTTAAGCCCAGCCAGTAACTCAGAACAAAGCAGCCACTCACTCATTCCCTCCCCACTTCCTCCTCCCCTCACTCCTGGAGGGATGGGGAGGAGAATCAAAAGAATGTAATTCCCACAGGTTGAGATAAGAGCAGTCCAGTAACTAAAGTATAACACAAATCACTACTGCTACCAACAATAATAATAATGATAAGGGAAATAATAAGGGAAGGGAATACACCCACTGACTGATACCCAGCCAGACCCAAGCAGTGATCTAGCCCTTCCAGGTAACTGCCCCTAGTTCTACATCCTGGGCATGACATGCTGTGGTATGGAATGCCTCTTTGGTTAGTTTGGGTCAGGTGTCCTGTCTCTGCTTCTTCCCGGCTTCCCCTCCTTCCTGGCAGAGCATGAGCCTCACAAAGTCCTTGGTCAGAGTAAACATCACTGAGCAGCAACTAAAAACATCAGTGTTATCAATGCTGTTCCCAGGCTGAAAGTCAAAACTACAGCACTGCTCCAGCTACTAAGAAGGAGAAAAATGACTGCTACTGCTGAACCCAGGACAATGAATAATGATAAATATACTTATTTCAGGCAGGAGTTGATCCAGAATTTATTGTACAATGCCATTAACACATATCAGGTCTTCACTGACTCAGAAATTTTTCTACTATGTTTCACTGTGCAGATGTGTCTTCTGACATCATTCTAAGTTGACAAGAGGAAAAAAAAGGTAATATGATCTGAAATGCTTGTTAAGGTGAGGTCCTTGTGTCACACAGGTAACCCCTTGGATTTGAACAGAGGTGTAACAATTGAGTTCTGCCATTCCCTGGCTGAAAAAGCCTGTCTGAGGGTTCATCTTCATTTGCATTACCATAAACAAGGGATATTTTGCTTAGGAATCCAAAATTAGAAACAGTTCATTAGTGTTCTTTACTAGCATTATGTGCTTTACTACAGTACATTTTGGGGAATCACAGGCTCCAGAAGTGGAATATGGTCAATTTCTGAAAAAGTCTTTTTTGTGTGGTTTTAATGACTTCAAATAGATTGGTATACAAGAAAAGAAATGGCATCTAGTATCAAAAAATTGAGGGCCAGTTTTCAAGAAAAAAATAGAAATGCCTACAGTCACAGAGAGATAACAGGGTTGTTAAAGGTAAACCTTGAGGTACCTCAATTTCTTTAAATCTGGCTGACAGCTCTTAAAAACTCCTCTGATCATACCTATGCACATCATTCACAGGCAAACTGCGACAAGCATTTTTAAATTTTATTTTTTTTAAATTGTGCCTAATTATTTTCTCTTTATTCATGAGAATTTATTTTGAATCATAAAATCATAGAATCATAGAATAGTTAGGGTTGGAAAGGATCTTAAGATCATCTAGTTCCAAGCCACCTGCCATAAGCAGGGACACCTCACACTAAACCATGTCACCCAAGGCTTCATCCAATCTGGCCTTGAACACCACCAGGGATGGAGCGCTCACAACCTCCCTGGCCAACCCATTCCAGCATCTCACCACCCTAACAGGAAAGAATTTCTTCCTTATATCCAACCCGAACCTCTCCTGTTTAAGTTTGAACCCATTACCCCTTGTCCTGTCACCACAGTCCCTAATGAAGAGTCCCTCCCCAGCATCCCTATAGGCCCCCTTCAGGTACTAGAAGACTAGGAGGTCTCCATGCAGTCTTCTCTTCCCCAGGCTAAACAGTCCCAACTTTCTCAGCCTGTCTTCGTATGGGAGATGCTCCAGTCTCCTGATCATCTTCGTGGCCCTCCTCTGGACTTGTTCCAACAGCTCCATGTCCTTTTTATGTTGAGAACACCAGAACTGCACACAATACTCCAAGTGAGGTCTCAGGAGAGCAGAGTAGAAGGGCAGGATCCCCTCCCACAACCTGGTAGTCATGCTCCTTTTGATGTATCCCAGGATACGGTTGGCTTTCTGGGCTGCAAGCGCACACTGCTCATGTTCATGTTCTCATCCACCACCACCACCAAGTCCTTCTCTGCAGGGCTGCTCTGAATCTCCTCTTTGCCCAACCTGTAGCTGTGCCTGGGATTGCTCCGACCCAGGTGTAGGACCTTGCACTTGGCATGCTTAAACTTCATGATGTTGCATCAGCCCACCTCACAAGCGTGTCAAGGTCCCTCTGGATGGCATTCCTTCCCTCCAGCGTATCCACCGAACCACACAGCTTGGTGTTGTCGGTAAACTTGCTGAGGGTGCACTGAATCCCACTGCCCATGTCAGCAACAAAGATGTTGAACAAGACCGGTCCCAACACCGATCCCTGAGGGACACCACATTTAGCTCAATAATGAATGTCAACAGATCAGTCAAGTACCCTGCTGCTCTGGTGTCCTGATGCTGCCAGACTGGTAGTTCTTCTAACTATACAAAAGTGACTCCTGGTTCTGAGTAATCAGTAAGAAGGCTGAAATAAAATAATAAAAAATTAACTGTGTAATGGCGGAAGGAGGGTAAGCTTCAGGCAAAAAGACTTGAATGGTAAGTTGCTTTTGTTCCAGAAACCTGGCATTCTGATGAGTCATTGGTGCTTGAACAGCGCAAGCCTGATTGTGCACAGAAGCAGCCAAGACATTTGAACTATGAATTGGCCATCTAGAAAGAAAATCTGAACATAGATCTGCTTGGCTGCTTGACTGCTATGCAAGAGCGCTTTTAGCTCACCAAGTACATACACTGTAAACGAATGGTATTAATGCAAAGAAACATGATGGATTCTTATTACCACCTCTAACCTAGGCAATTTCTTCAGCTGGCAGGTGGATGCAGATGGATTAATCCGATCTGTATATTTTATCTGAGCATAAGATTGTGAAGACGAGAGCACAGTAATGGAATACATAAAATCAATCCTCACTGCAAATTATTATTATTATTATTATTATTATTATTACTATTATTATTTTGACTGCTGATTCTGGCCTAGTTAGAGTTAATTTTCTTCATAATACCTAGTATGGGACTATGGTTTGGAGTTATACTGAAAACAGTGTTAATAATTCAGGGATGTTTTACTTATTGCTGAGCAGTGCTTACAACAGAGTAAAGCTTTTACTGCTCCTCACACCACCCCATCAGTGTGATGATTGTGGGTGCACAAGAACTTGGGAAGGGAGATAGCTGCGATAGCTGACCCCAACTGACCGAGGGGATATGCCATGCCATATGGTGCTATGCTCAACATGTAAAGCTGCAGAAGAAAGAGGGGGAAGTTCAAAGTTCTGGCATTTTCCTTCCCAAGTAACATCTATTTCGTTACTGGAGCCCTGCTTTCCTGAGATGTCTGAACACCTGCCTATTGATGGGAGATGGTGAATGACTTCTTTGTTTTACTTTGCTTGTGCAAGCAGCTTTTGCTTTACCTATTAAACTCTCTTTATTTCACCCTATGAGTTTTCCCACTTTTACACCCTGATTCCCTCCTCCAAGTCACCAGGAGGGAGCATGGTGCTTAGCTGTATGGTGCTTAGTTGCCCACTTGGGGTTAAATCACCAAAGGACAATTACCTACACTGTCACCTCTGTGTAAGATTGTGTGCTAAGTAAGTATCCAGGAAAAGTGAAGGCTTGAATGCTTTAATTTTATCCTTCTTTTACAGCACGTATATCTTATTTCTGCTAAATAATTTATGGAACACTTTATGATTGTCTACAGAAAGCTAAAGATATTTTTATGTATCATTAAAGAATCTAATGATCTATGATGACATGTGGCAAGGAAGTCCCACAGGCTCAAACTCCTATCATTATCTACTTTAATTCTACAAGGTACTTGAACTGAATCTGTTATGCTATTGCTTTTTTACCATCAGATATTTGACATGCTCAAGAGTATGAATGCAATCAGCTAAATGCTGCTTATTTCTTGACAGTCATTCTCTGACAGGACATAAGTAGTATTTCCTGAACCAAAGAAACTACAGTTAGAAGTCACAGACTGCTTTAAAAACAGAGTAAATATGGTTCCAGCTACACCATTTCAGTGTAGATTAATTGTCTTTTTATAATCTGGAAGCTTTAAATAGAAAGTTCTCAATGTCTGAGCTGAGATAATTAACATGAGTAAGAGTTTCAGCATTTGGTCCTCAATGCAGATTATATTTCAAACTGTAGATTTTTTTGTCAATGGACTTTTGAAAATCCATATAATACATTAAAAAAAAAAAAAAAAAAAAAAGAAAACATTGTGCAGGAGGCTGAACTCCTCCTTCTGGCAAAATGCCTTATGAATCTAATGAAAATGTCTGAGGAAAAAATGCTACATACAACAGAAAACAAAAATAATTCTTTTGAAGAGTTTTACTGGTATGGAAAAAATAAATCACAAAGATAGTCTTCATAGCATGCTTACTTTCTATTGATAGAATTCAACTCATTAAGGCAGGAGGATGGGGCAGGGATGGGTAATACAATAGCCTACCATTATTTTTGTAAAGGAATCACAGTCTGTGCACACCTTATTTTCCTTGGCTGAAACATGGCTTTGCCTAGTAACTAGTGTTATTAGACTGCATTTCTTTTCTCAATTTAAAATAATTTATCCAGCTTACCACAAGCACCCCAGAGGGACCTAAAACTTCGAAGAGCTTTTGCAAAAATAGATGCCTCAAACTAAACAGTGCCTCAACAGGAAAGTTATTTGAAGTCAGTTTCTCTCAAAGAGAAGTTCATTCTTCAAGTTGAGCCAACATTTTAGAAACATGTTATGAGTTCATCATAAACCTCAAGTTCATAAATTCTCTATCATCTCTGTAAACCTGGGATAAATTTGCTCTTGCTTTTGATCTGAGAGTCTTGCAAATATTTTTTGTTTGTTTCATCTTTTTCCATTTGTAAAAAATATGTTTTTTACTGCTTACCTAATATACCTTAAACGGATACAATTGTTGTGATTGCATAAGTTTCAGAAACACTTCTCTATAACTGTGCATCCTTGCTTTCCCTGAACATCATTGAAAATGTCAGGATTTATCTGTGAAAATATTAGTCAACTAGCGCTTCAAGAGCGTAAAAGGAAAAACAAGTTATTTTCCTTGATGGGTTTTCTTCCTCCTGAGGAAGAAATTAAGTTGAAACATTTAGGGAGGAAATTTATTCTGTCTTTTTCATGGTGATATAAGGGTACAAAATAATATGACTGAAAATACGTGATCTATTCTGCCCTGAATACAAGCACAGGAGAATATGAACTAGAAGAAAACATTGAGTAACAAGGTTTTTTCCATACCAGAGGTCAAAGAGGCAAAGAGACTGCATGCTTAAAACAGATCCATGCAAGAAAAACCCTCAGCTGATGCTGTTGTGGAGAAGTCATCATCTTCAGAGTATATACAGACAATCAGAGGAAATACAAAAAGTGGCTGGCTTTTCTCTTCTGGCAAAGCTATTGTACCATGACAAGAGCAATGGTTTTATTCCTCTAAAACAAAGAAGGAATCAGTCTTGTTCAATTAATCATGAAATGCTTTATTTAAACCACTCTATTTCTTTTGCTGAAAGCTGTTAGCGTTTTTCCAAATGTGAAATTCTTCATAATATGTCAGAAAATGTCCATACATCTAAAAAAGCATGTTTGCAAAGATTGGGGTAATCTCATCCGTCTGGTTAAAAAGTATTTGTGAAATGAATGTCTTCATACATATGAGATTTAATATGCATTAGTTAACAGGGTTACATTTTTGTAATTATTAGAGGAATTTAAGAAAAATTATTTATTTTGAACAAAAGAAATAAATGGCAAGATGACATTTCTGTCCCTCGGAGTAGAATGACTTACCTTTCAGTCGACACTATAGATTTTTTTAACAATATCCTGAATAATTCCAAGTAAAGCCATGTTTTGTAAGGTATCAATAATGTAGAGGAAAATACAGAAAAGTAAAGCAAGGGAGACCCCTTGTGGCCTGATTCTCATCTGATTAAAATGACATTCAAAGGTTCTAATATTGAGTATGCTATTCCATGGAAATAATTATATTTTCTATAAGCAAGTATGATAAACCATACTCAAACTATCCTACATGCTTCATAAAATCAATATACAGACTTTTGGCATCAAAAAGTAGATAGGCTCCTTTTTTTAAAAAAAAAAAAAGAAAAGAAAGTCACTAATAAAGCATTGATAATATTTTAACTTCCCTGTGTTTTGTTATTCTCATAAGGAAAGCAGTGATCGTAGCCCAAGACATTTAATCTCTATACACTGTGTCTTTTGCTATGTATACAGAAAAACAGAAAATAAACCAGAAGTGCTGAGAAGAGTCGAACTCCCGCATCTTCATCCGCTTCCATCAGGTATTCACACACATTGATAAGATCTTCCCCTGAGCCTTCCCTTCTCCAGGCTGAACAGTCCAAGCTTTCAGGCTCTCCCCATATGAAAGATGCTTCTTCAGTCCCTTACTCATCTTTGTGGCTTTCTGTTGGACTTGCTTCAGGAAGTCTGTAAATTTCTCCTGTGAAGGAGTCCAGAACTGGATACAATACTCTGGAAGCAATCTCATCAGTGCTGAGTGAAAAAGGATTGCCTACCCTGAACTGCTGGTAACACTCTGCTTAAAAGTCCAAGACACTTTTGGCCTTGTTTGCTATGAAAAATATTTTCTGACTCATGTTCAGCTGCTGTTCACCGAGACCCCAAAGCTGCCTGCAGAGCTGCTCTACAGACAATATGCACTCAGTGTGTCCCAGCCCCTTGGGTTGTTCCCCTGAGGTGCAGAACTTTGCATTTCCCTTTTTTGAACTTCATGAGATTCCTCTTAATCAGTTTCTCCAGCTTGCCAAGGTCCCTCTGAATGGCAGCATCACCATCTATCAGAGACTCCTCCCAGCTTTGTATCATCTATGAGAACTTGCTGAAGGTGTACTCCATCCCAGCATCCTAGTTGTATATGAAGATATTAAAAAGTACTTGCCCCAGTATGGACCTCAGGGTTATACACTGAGGTAAATATCATCTGCTATTGAATAAGATCTATATTCAAGAAGCCTTTTTTCTTTTCAGAAGAAACATGTTCGGTACTCTTTAGAATTCCTGTTCTTTTATTGCATTATATTTGCCAAACAAAAACTAAAGAACCCCAATCAGGAGGTGATTGAACAAAGCATTCTTTCATGAGTAAAATTCTAGCATAATTTGAAAGTTAATATTATAATTCAAATGTTAATATTTTAACAAAAGTATAAGTAGCATATTTTAATTTAAAAAATTACTGTTAGTGTATATGTGAATTTATCATCAATTCAGTAGGCTTACAGAAGAAGCCTATTTCATTACTGTAATGCACAATATTTATGTTAGTTAAGGTCACATATTCTGCTGTTTAAAGAAAAGTTAAGAATGGTCAATGTCTTCTATAACAGAGACCTGAAATCACCATATACCTGTACAGATTGATAAAAGAAGTGAAACCATTAGGCTGCAAGAAACGCAAGATTGATTTCATTGAGAAATCAATGAAAAATAAAATTCCAGTGTGAAAATATAAGAAAAAAATACTATAAAGCGTTCCTATCTTACCAGTGAATGTGTTAGCAAACGTAATTAATATGTATGTTATTTACAATTAGCCTACACATGCCATTTCAACTTTTTAAAAATACAGGTGTTTTTCTGTTCTTTCTTTCCTGATGGTAGCACTTAGGCAGAAGGAGTAATAGGTGTCTACTCAAACTTCAAGTGACAGGATATCTGGTGCAAATGCTTAGTGACAAATAATATAGACAGGAAGAAGCTTTTTTGTCTTAATTAATTTCTTATGCTTTGATTAACAATTACTTCCATCATCATTAATATTCTTGCAAATTTTCATTATTTATAAATGATGAAATAATAAGGTTTCATTACATGGGCAATTCCAAATTATTCACTCCAGTTACTAATACATGAATGAATTGTTCTTGGAGACTTTTACCTTCAGATGGATTTTTATAAACAGAAGATCAAAATCAGTAGTATCTTCCTGTTTATGCTTTGTTCAAAAAATAGTAAACTGTTAAAATATTTTTGTAAAACAAAATAGATCTATATTTATATCTAATTCATTGTGTTTTGCAATGTTGAGTTTCAGCAAGAAATGTAGTTCAGCATATAGAATAACTAAAGGCAGCTTAAGGAATACCTTTTCTGTCAATTGGTGTGGTCTCCAAAAGCTGACAGTTCATTGTTAAGGAAAAGAGAAAAGCAACTCTTACAAATACTCCATAATTTGCTAAGTTTTCTAGCCCAACATGAAGGCCTCCTTATCTAAATATGTATATTAATGAACAGGACATAAAATAGGTTTACCTTGCATATGAAACATAAGTGATCCAAGCTTGTTTCTGGGCCATGCAAGGCCATTTTCTCTTCAAAATCAGGTGCAGTTTGGATTTTTTCAGTGATATATCTGAACAGGCTCTTATCTGTCATTTCCTACAGTTCCAAAATAGCTGGAACAGTACCTTTACGGGCTGAGCTGTAACAGTTATTTATCTCCTTCTTAGTAGCTGGTGCAGTGCTGTGTTTCTGCTTCAGTCAGTTTTTTAGTTGTTTCTAAGTAACATTTTCTCCAATGAAGGACTTCTCAGTATCATGCTCTGCCAATGTGGAGGGGCACAAGAAGACAGGAGGAAGCAGAGACAGGACAGCTGACCTGAACTAGCCAAAGGGGTATTCCATACCACAGCACATCATGCCCAGTATATAAACCTGGGAGGGAGTCACCTCGAAGACCCAGGTTGCAGCTTGGGTCAGGGTATGGGTTGGTGGGTGGTGAGCAATCGTATAGTGCATCACTGCTGTTTATTGTCAGGTTTTTTTCCCCTTCCCTTTTTGGTGTTATATTCTCTCCCCTTGTTATTTCCCTTATCATCATTATTATTAGTGGTAGTAGTAGTGGGTTTATATTATACTTCAGTTATTGGACTGTTCTTATCTCAACCCATCAATGGGATGGGTATCAAGGGGATTTACATTCTTTTGATTCTCCTCCCCATCTGTAGGGGAAGAAGCAAGAAATGAGCAAATGACTATGTGGTCCTGAGTTACCAGCTGGGCTTAAACCAAAACAAGTACATAAAGTAATGTTTCGAGATTTGGCAGAAATAGAATAGTTTATAACCTCCCCCCCCCCC
>NDXB01013371.1:113942-174098 GCA_002631895.1 Agapornis roseicollis | reverse complement strand
GGGGGTTGCAGTTTCTATCTGATGGTGATTTATTTCTTTGCACCATCTGGTGGTTTTTCAGACTAAATGCAACAGCAGTTCCCAAAACAGCCTCCCTCAGCGTTGCACCGGTGGTTAGAGCGGCTCGCAGCCTACCTTTGCAAATGATCTTGGGATAATTCAGGAGATAGCACCTGTCACCAAAGCAGTCAACAATCTAGAATGACATAAATCCCCCTGGTATGGCAGAAAGCCTGCTTTTTGCTTCAGGTTGCTACTCCATTACCCTGATCACAGGCCTCTTCACAAAAGCATGTGGAGAGTAAAAAATGAGATCTGACAAAACTGTATTTATAAGAGGAAAAAGAATTCAGTCAAGGCTTAACAAGTGCTTTAATCAGGATATTCTATAAAGCCTGCCAGCGGTATGTGCCAACTAATAGCAACATTTGACCCTGATTTTTGGCTTCATTGATTCTTGGCACTCAAACAACGTGCTGGCTCAGCACTCCAACAAAACTGACCAATTGGATCAGATTGTATTTAAGTGTTTTTGGAGGAGGACAGCCATCATCATCAGATGATTAAAATAGCTTAGACTCAGAAGTGGTGCAACAAATGCATATCAAACTATTCAAATATAGAGCATAGGTCATAGGATAGCTTAAGGAATTGAGGAAATAAAACCAGAAAGACATATATTTCCCTATGGGACTGTGTGACATTATAGAATTAGTGATGTCTTCACTCCCTGTTTATGAATCCTGGAGCTGGTGACTGCAGTTTAAGATCTCAGCTGTTGAAAACAGCAAATCCAAGTGGTCCTGATTAGACAAGTCCTGCAAACACTGCTCAGTTAAAACCCAGACTAACTCCATCAAGACCAGTGAAGAAATTAGGAGCTAACAGAACTCCTTCAGCCCTGAGTCATGTCCTTCTTGTACTTTATGTTACATTGAAAAGGCAAGATAGCATGTCTCAATGATGCTTTGGAAAACTTTTTTTATGGTGTGGGTCCTTTCTGCACAGCGTGGTCCCTGGAGGTGTGGAAATAGGCCGTAATGATAGTAGAACCTGTCTTTAGAGAATATTCCCTGTGCAAAGGGCACAGTTCTCAGAATAGTGGCCTTTGGCTAGCGTCCCTAATACAAGAGCTGCCTCAAAGAGGAGGACCAGTGAGCCTAACAAAGCTGTTAGACTGCTCTGGCTGTGATAAGAACAAACAATGCACCCCAGACAGTCCAAAGCTTCAAGAAAGTTTGGTACAGACTGAAAGTCCTCCGGTTCTCTTTGAACTCTGCTTTCTGCTCCACACACACACCTTGCTCTCTTCCCTCCCATACCAACTACATATTTGACTAGAGGCAAAGCAATATTCAGACTTTCTAGCATGGAAGGAAAATCTCTGTCTCCCAGTTTAGCTGGGTCATATCCTTCCTGTATTAACTGCCAAGCCTATTCCCCACCTGGACATCTGTGTGAAGGACCTCACACCATCAGGTTGCTCTCTCATATGAGAGATTTTCCAGCCAGATGCACCCTTTTTGACCTACGTGGGATACAGTAAAGGTTCTTTGGAAAATATTTCCTTTTTCCCTGCTTCTGACTTGGATAGTTGTAATTTTGTTGACTTGGCAGCCATTGAGCCCTGTTCTATGGAAAATGCCTATGGATATAGCCTGCTGGAAGGAACAATTGAGCTGTTAAAAAAAGACAAAGACATGGACCGGAAAACAGGTTTATTTTTAAATAAAGACTTCAGTGGTAAGGGATGTTTCTATCTGATCTATCAGGTGTGTCTCTGGTCAGTATTGATATTTTTGCCACAGAAAAACACTCATAAACTCACTTTCATGAAGAATGCAGAATACCCCATTATTCCTAAAATAGTAGAGAGTTTTTCTGGTTTTCTGAACCTTATATAAACCTGTACCTTTTTAGCCTTATTTTGTAAGTTGATCCAGCACACAGATGCAGGGCATTATATATCATGAATCCATCTTTAAAACACCTTTGCTCACATTTATATTTGTGACCAGTCAGCTTTAAAAACAGATTCATTTATCAAGCTTGCATCTACATCAGAATTCAGGATAAGGGTTTGGCTCTGATAAGAGCACAATTTCTGCTATAACAGTCCTGCTTACACTGAGAAGGGATTTCTTTGATCTGTTATAAACTGATCAAGGCTTAATAGTCATCTGAGAAAGTCTTGGTTTATAACTCATTTTTACAACTATCTGATTTCTTTTCATTTGTTTGGGGTTTATCTTGGGTACGAGGCCCCTGAAACAATTTTAAACTCCTCCACAAAACTATGAATGTAAAATCTCCCATGAAGCAATCCAGTTTCTCTCTAATCTTGATTAATCAGACTGTGATTATCCAGCAAGGCCATCCCAAGGCCAGAGCAATTAAGAAACTGCATCATTTTGTGGTTCCTGTTTTGTATTTATTTTTATGTGCTCTGTGTAACTACCTAGTCATTTCAGTGTAATTGCTGCAGTTCTGTAGTGCCCTTCCCTCCACTTCCAAGAAGGAATTCCTCACAAACTTTTTGTCCCTAAGCACTAATCCGTTTTCGTGACCTGAACAGCATTTATCCCTGGTCATAAATGAAATCTGTATTTCATCACATTCATCACTCTGTTCCGTGCTACAGCCAAATAACTGCACTCCTGCAGCTTCAAATGATGGCACAGAAGAGAATTGTTAGATATGCACATTCCAGCCATCCCACATCTGCCAGGTCTGTTGTGGGCAAAAATGAAGAAACCAGAGCCAAAAAAACAACCCTGCTTTGTGTGTATGTTTTATTTTAAACCATTCTGAAGCCAAGAATGTGAAGATCAACCAAATGTTGACATGCTAGTAATATTTTGTTTTACACAGATCTATAAATATACTTATCACTGTTTAAACTAAGACTGAATATACTGCAGTCATAAGAAACACACATGTTCTAGAGGACAGAGAAATAAGAAACAAAGACTGGAAACACTTTCTTTTCTGGGTGGGGTTAGACTTCCTATAAAACTTGATTTGTGATAATCTTCCACTCTTTGTGCAGGTGATCTTAATGGGAATTTTCTCTCAGATTAGGCCCAGACACATATACATATTTTGTGCCTTTGGTTTGCAACTCTTCTGCGAACTTGTTTCATTCTGGAGCTGCTCCTAAGCCGTCTATAGCTATGAATGCAAAACTATTGACAGTAAATCCAAATTCACTGCACAGGAGCACCTCCATTGAAAAAAAATGTAGGCTTCCATGAACTGGGATAAAAAAAATAGAGTTCAAAAGAAACACAGAATTGCCTCAACTAGGGATCAGCCGTGATTAACCTAGTCTGCCCTGCTGTCTCTGACAAAGACCAGCATCAGACACAGGGCTAGGAAACTGATATAGAAGGATATAGCAGGATCAGGAGGAAAAGGATCAAAAAAGGTGGTAAGCTTCCTATTGTATTGACAGAATGTACATACTGACTTTCTGAACTTTTGTTATGCTGAAGCTCAAGGAGAAGGAAGAGGGAGACTTCGTTGACTGTCTTTGGTGAAGACAAAGGGGGGGAAAAGAAAAATGGCCGTGATGATAATGGGTTGCAAGTAAGGACGGGAGAGACCTCTGGTTCTTCTGTCTTAGGATGGACAAGGTATGCAGGAGTGCAGGTCAGCTCCTGTAATGGGAACTGTAGGATCTCTGGCTAAGTTGCACTGGATCTACCCCTACCCAGGAAAGGGAATGCATTTACCTGTGTGTTTCTGAGGAAGGCAATAGAGCAGGTCATTGGCAGACTGACAAGTGAGAACAGCCACATTGGTAAAGTGAAAGATGATAAATGGAGATGAGATTTTGAGTAAGAGGAAGAGTTAAAGGTGGAAGGTAAATTGCTGAAAGTGACCATAAACACTGAAATCCACTATGGAGATCAGACTACAAAAGTCCTTATTTAATAAGAAAACTAGCAGGAAAGACCTCTTGGAAGGAAATGATGAAGAGGGAAAGAAATGTTAATTGCTAAAATAAACTAAAGAACAAATTGTCCCAAAGTGGAGAAGATAAGAAACTTACCTACCTTTACTACTAAAATCACATTCACAATAACATATGTGTTTGTTTTAGGGAATACAAGCAAATAAACCCACAAAGAATCTATCAAAATTGGCAAATTAAGAACATACCAACTTACAAATCTGTGAAGCAGGCCAAGCGGAAATTAAATTTAGAAACAAAACAGAACAAACCAAAACAATTTTAGCATCTAGGACTGGATAAAAGGTTTCCTTCAATAAACTAAGGGTTAAAATATCTATAGAATCATAGAATAGTCAGGGTTGGAAAGGACATTAAAATCATCTAATTCCAACCCCCTTGTCATAAGCAGGGACACCCCACACTAAACCATGCCATGCAAGGCTTCGTCTAACCTGGCCTTTGGGGATTAGGTAGAATTTACGACACGAACAGTAAAAGATTAAGCCATCTCTCTTGTGACGTCAGTACAATACATAACTGTTAATAGTACAGTTAATAGAAAATAGCTGGTTGATTGACTGAAATGGAGATTCAGGTTTGCTAAATCCTTCTTTGGCAGAGAGCTGCCGTTATGCCAGCAAGTATCACCTGATATTTGTCAAATTTTAGAGAACTGCCTGTCTCTGTATCACTGACTGGGGAGCATTTCAGGAAAAGAAAGCACACTTTCCTGAGTCAGTGCCTGAGTTAGCAGAGCATTTCTAGATTGAGAAGATCTGAATTCGGAATGGTTCCTCTCACCAAGTACTGCATGTCCTCCTGGGTGTAAGAGCACCTTTGTGAGTCACTCTGGTGTAGCATTAGTAGTTCCTGGGTCTGAAACCAGAGTCATGTTCACATGCAGCAGGACATGCATTTCAAAGTCCATGCCCTTCTTTGTTCATGTAGCACAAGTGGTTTGGCATATTCGCACTGCTCACAAGCACAATAAAAAGCAGCTTGAGACAGAGAATCAGCTGCTCCTTCCTTGCTCTTCAGAAGAGGCAGTGGACCAGATCTGACTTGTGTGCTGGCAGTTGGACCACACGGGTTTTGCATATGGTACATAAAATGAGCAAACATAAAAATGGGTATTGATGAAGTGCAATTTCACCCTTAAAATGCAGCTGAATTCACTGCATCAGTCCAGCCAAGTACCAAAAATGTGAGGGAGCTGCAACTATCACATAGTCTGTGCAATGAATAAACTTAAATGGACCTCACAACACAAATGGAGGAGACTATGCCCAGCCAGCATGAGAAAGTCTCACAGTATAGGTAAGATTCAGAGATAACCCCTGCAGGAACTTCAACAGATGGGATACCTAAAGAAATCTCAGGCCCATGCAAAAACTATTATCATCATCACTTAATGGCAATAACAGAAGGGTACTGGGTTCAGCAGACCGCAGATAGCCATGGGTGCTTCAGTGACCAACCTGTGTGCTTATTTTCTGCACATTTAAACTGCTGAGTCCTTGGAAATTTGGCATCTTTGTATGGTTCTATTTACTCACTTGGCCCTAAGAAGGACTTGATTAGAAGGGAATGAGTAACTTACTTTTTTTTTTGCCTTGCTTTCTTTCCCCCATAAAGGAGCAGAATAACTTTTCTTTGTTATTATTGTTATTTTCTGCCAGCATGTTGAAAGATGGGCACGTTATCAGACTGCCAAATTTTCCAAAGAATTCTAGAAGGTTGATCTGAACCAAATGTAAATGCTAGCAATGAAACTCTCATCTTTTTGTGTTCAGTGTGGTTGCAGAAATCATTTAAGTCAAGTAGGGCTTGGACTGAGATCTGTAATTTTTTTTTCTGTGTTCGTCAGCGATCACTAAGTGACTTCAGAAATGTTCTTTTGTTTCTTAGTAAACAAAAATAAAAACTAGGACCAAGTTTTTCTCTATGTCATTCCAAAGGGAAACATTTTAGCTTCCTCAGATGTTTTCCCTTCCCTTGAAAGATAAAATTACATTAGAGCTTAAAAACTGCCATTAGATTGACAGACTGGCATGTTGAAACTGGTGAAGTTATTACTGATGCTTTATGCTCTCTGGAGCATGACTGCTACACTTATTTGGTTTGCAGTTAGATGTCCATGTGCATAATTCAGCTTCAATCTTCCAAGAAGTCCAAATACATCAGGATTTATGCTCCTTCTAAATCCTGAACTGTGATACACACACACTGTGGAACACCTGAAGTTTATTAAGTGTTTGGCAGTCATGGGCATCTTATCTTTTTCACATAGCAGCATCTACCTACTGTTTATAAAAATCTATGTAGATCTAAACAAACTAAGCCTGGGAATATATCATCATGACAGAGAGCCATAGAGGAGCTGAGTTAACAAAAAAGTGCAAACTAAGTCTCAATTTGTAATTAATAATTAATGTACATAAAACTGCAAACCCTTTACTCCCACTGGCAGGCTGCTACATATCAAAGCATTTTCAGTGCAGTCAATGAAAGGTGTGTAACTGCTAACAAACTTGAAAATGAGTCTGCAAGTCTTCAATACTTTGTGTACATAGCCAAGTCTTAAGTCAAATCTTCCTGTCATTTATTCAAGACAAAATAGATTCATTATATAGCTGCTACTTTGAACACTTTTTTTGTTGTTGTTCTTTCGTTCTTTGTTGAGGGAGGGGAGTTGTTTGTTTCTTGGGTTCGGGTTTGGGTTTGGGTTGGTTTATTTCGTTATTTGGGGTGTTTTTACCGGTAGATTTTTAGGAAGAAGTTACAATTATTTTTTTTTTTCCTCAGGTTTGGAGTAGCTCAGGCATGACAGCATCATATATGGTTAACAATTGGGTAGCACATGTCAGTAAGTCAGGCCAGCATGGTACTGTCAAGGCACATTGCTGAATGTGCTGTGGAAATAAATCTACTTCAACTCCCTTTGATGTTTCAAACCACCTGTGCACAAAAAGTGTGTCAGAAATCTGACCTAATGTGTTACAAGGTACATGTTCTGACACTGAATAATGTTGGCTACATCCTCCGTTATCACAAGAGATTGAATTTCTTCTACGGTCAGCTTGCTTTACTTCGTCTGTCTGGCCCTTGATAATTCACATTAACTGAACTACTGAAAGCTATATTCCTAGTGTTATGTTACTGTTAGAACTCTGGTGGCACAGAAGGCTTCAATGTTCATTAGAAATTTCAAACTTCTCAAGCATCTAGAAATGTGCCTTATTTTGCCAAGTACGAACATTCATCTTTTGTAGAGAGCTGTTCAACACATTTCTAGAAGTTGAAAAAAGACATGTTACCTCCTCCCTTTAGTCATTGAGAGAGATAGCAACTTGCCAGTGTCTTATACTTCACATGCATGAAGGTTTAACTCTGGTTTCTTACAGTTTTGGTAACAAAGACGTCTTTCTTTACTAATGAAGAGGTTGTTCTTCTCCTCCCACATGCTATTGCTGCTGTTTCTTATAGATACAAATTATCAGACTTGATTTTAAAATCTATTAAGCAACTAAGGCTCATGCTGACCTCATGGGAAACTCTGTTCTCAATACATCAGGTCCCTGCTCATTAGCCTTCATTCTTTCCATGGGATGTCTATAGCCTTTAATGTCTCATACTGAAGACTATTCTTTCTTGCAGCTGAATACTAATAACATATGGCTTTTGAAGGCATTATCTCAGCAGTTAGCTACTAGTTATTATGTATTCAACTGAAAGGTAGATGATGAGTATTATTATCCCCAGTTTTAATAAAAGAAAACTTGTGACCTGTGGGAAAATGGGGAAAGGTTCTGCTTTCCTTTTATAAACCTTTCCTTCAAATTTCATTCTAGATACTGATGACTATATAAGGTTCCTCTTAAAACTGGAACTAGTTCTTTCTAACTGATATTAGTTGCTAGTTGAAGAAGCAGTAGGGAGAAGATTACAGTGATGTTGGTGACAAGACTCCTGGAACTGGTTACAGAAACTAGTAATTAGTGAAAATCTCAACAATTACAGTGGAAGACCTAAATCTAAGAAACTTTCAGGTTTAAGGTGCATTGCAAACAGTAAACTGACATTAAAATACTCTAAACCTGTTATTTCCTTGCCTTTAACACATTTTCTAAGCCATTTTTAGAGTACCTTTGTAAAGAAATTATTTTCTTGCAAATTTTGTGCCTAGTGCTTTTTCCAGCCTTCTTGAAAAGCCCGACTGACAAAGCCATGGTGATCCACCCACATTTGTTTAAGCATGGAATGTAACTGATACTCCTTATATAGCACTGTTTGTACAGTGGGACTGCAATTGGTGAGAAGAATGACATAAAGGCAGCTGAATGCATTTCTTCTTTACGGATAAAAAACCCTCTTAGAAGAATTTTTAAAATGAGAATAAAAATGCCCGTATTTCAGACTTTTATATAACACCTATTTTTGTCATGTGTTCAGCATTTATCTTACACACTGGCACTCTAGATAGCTGTCCTGTTTGACTGCGTAGGCCTCCCAGGGATAGCCTTGGATAGCTGAATCTGAATATCTGGGCAGTATCTCCAACAATTTTGCTTCTCTGTTTCATGAGAGAGAATCCAGTTTTATTAGATTTTTTTCCCTATTTAATGTGCTGGGTATGTGCATGGTTTGATGTACAGCATAATCTTTGCTTGGTTTTATTTCCCCTCTGTGACATATAACATCTAATAAGCAAGTCTTTTTCTTTTGTTGTTATAGCAGAAAGATTCTTGAAACATTTAATGATAGAAAATAATTAAAAAAATAAGAAAAACTGAGTGGCATCTCACTTCTATTTTTGGCAAGTTTGTTTACATATGTCTTTACAAAGCCAGACCTCTGAAATGCTCTAAGCTAAGAGTTCCACAGTGAAACCAAGCCAACCTCATAAAGTCCAGTAACTCCAGAGTCTAAATTTTTATGTTAAATGTATTATTGTTCAAAAGGAACTTGTAAGGATCATTTACTGGGAAGGCATGCCTTCCTAATAATTTCCAAATAAAGCATTACCTGCTTGCCACAATGAGGCAACACATAGGGATTGAGTTTTACAGGCTGTAATATCAACCCTGCAGTTGTTCAGTGCTCCAGAACCCCATTTATAAACTTTGCAAGGGATTTGTTTGCCCAGCTCCATCTGAAGTTTGGATGTTTTTCCAAGTGCCATTGTTACAGAAATTTCTAGCAACATTTATAGCATTTACTGGTTTTATCTTTCAGTGGTATCAAATGAATAAAGCAGAGAATTACAAGATGATGTTTCTGTAAAAGTGACATAAGGACTGGTACTGCTTCAGTAGGACTTCCTGGTTATGTGGCATTTTAATTCAGATGATCAATTTTGATTCACAACCACATCTGACAACTAAGTAGGTGAGGAGAGGAGAGCCTAAAACCTTTTCTCTCTTTCCCTATATATACAATCTTTGCCTTCCATTTTCCTGCATCTTGATCTCATTTCCCACCTTGCCCAGTACCCCCAGAAACTGTCCTGTACTATCTGTTCCACCACAACCATGTTTTATTGAGCCTAACCTCACAACACACTACATCCATCCTTTTGCACTGTCCCCAGAATACACTCAAAAACCAGCAGAACCCCTTTGGGACTGAAAATGTCAAAAGAGCAAACATGCAAATGAATGTGCTTGGGGTGCAGAGAAAAGCTGCAGCAAGAGGAAGTCCTTCTACCACAGCACGGTCTTTCTGCTCTCTTTGCTTTCTGGTACTTTTGTTTCCTGCAGGACACTCCCTGAGCATTCCAGTTAAAGAAAAAAGAGCAATAAAGCATGTGGGACCTTATCACAGCCACATTATGCTAATGTTACCTTTACATGGAGAAAAAGTGTTTGCCCTGTTTATCTGTAGGTACCAAGCTTATGCTCCCTCCTGCAAGCTCAGTGGCTTCCATGAGTCAGACAACTCAATTAGATGCTTAAAGTTCAATGTTGTAAGCAGCACCAAGGCAGTTATAAAACTTCCACTTGTTCCCACACTCATACTTCTGCAGTGTCTGTTCCTCTTTAAGGACATTACTGAAGCAGTTGCTAAGTGCTTGAATAACTCATCCTTGATGAAGGTGCTATCAATGGAACTAACAGCTTCTCATGCAAAACAAAATTGTGTGACAGAAACCTTCTCAGCAAGCATCCACCTTGATTCAGTAAAGTCGGTCTGCCTGGGGTAGCGGAAGAGCATATTAGAGAGCCAAGGGGGGTTTTAATGACTCAATTTTGAAGGAACAAGATGAGCCAACAATACCGTTAAAAGCAGGTCTTAACCAATTTCATGGTGTTGCTAGAAATAACAAATTCATTAATACACTATATAGGTATGTGCTTGTTGTTTTCTTTCAATCCTAACTACTAATGGAGTCAAGTAGGAGGATATTTTTCCATGGACAAGATCTTGCAGCAACAACTTCTGAAGCCAGGACTCAAGAAGCAGAGAAACAGAACTTGGTACCTCCTCCAAAAGACCTTGGAAATCATTAATGCCAGGGAAAACTAATACCCTTCTTAATGTAAAAAATATTTTTTATGGGTCAGAGGCATAACACTGATATCATACAAAGATTTTTTTATATGAAAACAAGGGATTTACAGTATTTTGTTGAAATAAAATGTGAGGAACTGATGTAATTACATGTTATAATCAGAACCTGCTTTCTATTATTTCTCTCATACATTTCTTCATGTCCCAAGTGCAAGCAATGCTGCTGCTAAAACATGCACAAGTTAAAAACTTAGACAAGAACAAGTAACCATGCACAAACCTCATGTGTTTCAATAGGTTGTGAATTAAGAAATGGCAATTGGAATTTCAGATTTCGGTCTGAAATATTTTGTGACAATGGATATGTTATTTCATCTATAAGATGCTAGAAATTTCTTTGATAGATAAAAATGGAGAAAATTATGAAAAATGTCTGTTAAAATTGCATAAACTGCCCTTTAATGATATTTACCAGATCAACACTGCTTATCAGCCCACTCAACCTTCCCTTAGACACCATTACTCCCAACCCAGTTTCATCCTAGCATCCCACAATGGTTCTTGATCTTGGCTTGCAGCTTCTGTAAGGAGGTAAGAAAGCCCCATCAGGATCAACGGCTCCAAGGGCTGTCCCTAAGACAAGTTCAAAACCCAGGTTTCAGAGTGGGATGGGGGGAGATGCTAGATATAGAAAGGACTGATGGACTAAATTTGAAGGCTAGGCAGAGAATGAAAACCCCCAGAGAAACAAAACAAAAGGTTTAGGAAATTCACTCCCTGTCTTGCTTAATGTGGGAGGTTCTGGAGCTGCACAGCAGCTTCTTGCAGCCTAGAATGAGGAGGTCTGAAAAGTGAGACCTGTGGAAACAAGGGACTGCAGAGGTAAGAGGCTGTTCCACACAGCCCAAAACCAAACATGTCCTAACGTGCCCACCCTGCACAGGGGTCTCTCAGGACATGGCTCGTTAATGACTAACATCCTGCTGACACCCAACAACGCTGACCTCTCACTGCCACAGCCAGCACTTCAGCCCTTCTTGCCGTGGCCATCCCCACGGCTGCTGTGCCTCATCCAGGCCACTCTGCACCCCTGGCTCTCCCTGTCAGCTGCCGGGAGGCACAGCGGCCATAGTGGTGGGCGAGGGGGCTAAGCATGGGTGGCACAAGGTGGTGGGAGGGCAGCGGCATCAGTGGGAGGAGGCACGGGTGGCTGAGGCCGTCTGCTGCTCAGCCCTGCCTTGGTGGGCAGTATCTGAGCAGTCACTCAAAGCTTGGTTGCAGCAAATGGAAAGTGGTTGGCATAGAAAGCCTCATCTAAACACTGCTGTACATAGAAACCCACAACACCTTAACGTGACTGCAAAGTAAGAATGATTGCAAATCCAGCCTGTTACAGGAGTGTGAGACACGGCAGTGTATAGGACACTGCACAATGACCTGGGAGACCAAGTAAGGCAGGGAATGTCATCTGTGCACCAGGAACACAGGGAACTTGGGAAAGGAATCGGTATGCAGCTGCTGGGAAGTGTGCCCTGAAGTCTGTTGACTGAGTGTAGGAAAAGCTGCAGATGAGTTCACTTTTAAAATTAACTAACATTTAAATGGTTTTAAATATTATGAATGCTAGTGTTTTGGTTTCATACTTAAAAGTGGTTTTCTAATTTTTGTCTTTATTGCATTTTTCATTTCACAATAATATGCAAAAACAAGTAAGCATCAGTAAGGTATGCAAAGATACCTTTCTGAAAGGTAAGTCTTTCTCTATAGTGTGTAGGGTAAACTGTATGATACTTCCCACAAAATAAGTGAATCTTAAAATAAGCCAAAGAACATCTTAATTAATTTCCACTGGTTTCAGACTGGCCAAATTTGTAGTAAAGATGCTTTGAGTGCATAGATGGATGAAGGCTCTGGTGTGGTACAGCCAGACACAGTGTTTTTCTGAGTTTATCTGTCTACTTGTTCTGCTACACACCACTGCAGTGAGAGCAGCAGCTCTGTATTGCAAATCAGGGCAAGACTGGATCAGCATTGTTACTGTTTTGTGTTGTTTAGTGGTATTGCAGTATAACACCTCATGTCTGGACAGGAGGGGTGTCCATGTCTCATGGTACCTGGGCACTCTAGTTCAGGGCAATACAGGAGTTGGTTATTTCCTTCTTTCCAGGTTTTGTATTCTTCCTGCAACCTCTTTTTCAAGCAGTGATGTAATTCTAGAGAATTAAAGAGGCTTTTATTGCACTATAGTAATTTTTCATGCTCTATCCCTTAGGCTGAGGTAATTTCATGTTACAGCAAAGAGATGTGACCAACAGGAGCAGGCCCACTATTTGTCTTCCATTTGCAGATTCTTGCTTTGTCCATATCAGCCAGTTCTCACTATTTCATTTTCATGCAGCTTGGGGCTGTTACCTCTTGTTCTATTGCTTGTTACGTGGGGGAAGATACTGATCCTCACCTCACTCCGACCTCCTTTCAGGTAGTTGTAAGAGCAAGAAGGTCCCCCCTGAGCCTTCTCTTCTCCAGACTAAACATTCCAGTTCCCTCAGCCATTCCTTATCAGATTTGTTCTCCAGACCCTTCACCAGCTTTGTTACACTTCTCTGGACCTACTCTAGCACCTCAATATGTCTCTTGTAGTGAGAGGCCCAGAACTGAACAGAGGATTCAAGGTGCAGCCTCACCAGTGTAAGTACTGGGGGATGATCACTGCTCTTGCTGTTGCAATCGGTTCAAGCATACTCGGAATATAGGAAGAGAGCTCAGCCCTAAATGATCAGACTCATGTCTGACTGCAAGGGCTGTGTGTTATTTGGGGAGGGGAGGGGAGACAGTGGCAAAAGGTTCTTTAAGATAGACAACAATTAAAAATTAAAGACTCACCTCCATCTAAAGCAGGATGGACACTGCAGCGGGATAACGTTGATCTAGGTGGTACCTGCAGTTTAGGCAGGCACATGCTGCTGACAAAAACACCTGAGTTCTTCAAAAGTCCTCTTCACAAATACAGGATGTCATGACAGCCTTGGTAATGGAGACCAGATCTCTTTATAGCTGACAGAAACATTTGTTTGCATTCCACTGGATGATTCTGTTTCCCATCACTAAGAACTTAAAGAATTTCTTGACATTATGAGTTTTTTAATAGCTTTTATTTTTATTAACTTAAACAATTTTCCATTAATGTGTCAGTGTTCTAACTATTTGTTTAATGTCTGAGGGTGATGTAAGATCACTTTAATGGCTGCTATATCACCGTTTTCTGTGCTGGTCTATTCCTTCCCAAATATGTAACTGGAATTATCCTGTCTTCAAGCAGTATGTGTTCTTGCAGAAACAGTACATGTTGGCATTACTGGAAAAACAATATAAAGCACAGTCAGTGTCACACAAGTCCTTACTCATAATGAATACAAAACTGATATCCAGAAGATTTCAGGATGTGTGACAGTATAAGAAGCTGGTTTTGAAGAAAAACTGGTTTTATGTATTATTTTAGCTCATTTTGAAAGGTTTTTATCATTCTCTGCTGAAACCATAAAGACCATTCTTTACAAACTCACTTTATTCTTGAAGATTGCCAATGCCAGTTGGCAAAACAGAGTATTACCAGTGCCCAACCATTCTGAATCTTTTCTTCAGTGTTTTTTATGACAGTCGGTACTGACAGGACAGAACACTTCATCATTACAGAAAGTATTCATGGGAAGGGCTGTGGTTCTGAATCAATGCAGAACATTCATACTCACAGAGTATTCATGGCAATCATAAACTCAATCATGCTTTATTTGGATTTGTGGTGTATAAATGACTTACCAAGAAAAGCAGTGAGTTGTAAGAAAAAACTTTATTGATAAGTTCAATATTTTTTCATTTGAAATCTCTCTTGCTTGAGCAGCCAATATGCATTATCAAGTCAATTTTTATGTTTAAAAATATAAAATCAAGTCACCCATCAACATCAGTCTTGTGTAATTGTGATCCACGTGTAATTTAATTTCTTGAGAAAATGTATAAATCAGCCATTAGGGAAAAAAAAAATGTTGGATGGCTAGAAAAGCAAGCAAATGTGTGGGGTTTAGAAAACCTGTTTTGGGTGCCTGTTATGATTGACATGCTTACTATGATGTGTTGCGAAACAGCCTTTGTCTACAGTGTTTATTGATACTATCACATATCATATTTGGGATAGATACACATATCTACTCTTTTACTGAAAGAGGTTAGAAAACAATTAAACTAGGACTTTCTGGGGATGGACTTGGGGAAGAACAACTGATTCTTCGCATACTTCCCCCACCTTTTCCTTCCCTTTAGATTTTACTGGCATACATTGGTTTTGGGGGAAAAAAAATCAAAACAGATTGCTTTCCCTTCCAAATCAGAATAAAATTCTGTAGTACGTTCTATGCGCCAATTTACAGTATAAGCTATTTAGTATCATACAATCCAGTCTTTTAATGAGATTGTTTCCTCATGTCACTGAACAGCACTGTTACATCAATAGAAGCCTCTGCTAGAGCTGTGGATGTAATGCCAGAAATGCACTGCTTGCTGACTGTATAGTTTTGCTATAATAGGATTTTTTATTACTATATTATAGGCAGTTTACAAAAGAAAGTGCTTTGCTAGAATAGCATTGCCTACATAGCATATCCTGGTAGAGCCATCCTGAAAGAAAGAGTGAAAGGTAGACCTGGCCTTGGAATAAGTGATGGAGCGTGCTAAGCAGTTCTTTCCTTTTTTCTTCAGAACCTTATGAAACTAGGGTCTTCTCTTAATAAGTTGTACATAACTATGAATGGTAGTAACAGTTTTGCATTATGCTGAATGAATTATTTGTGTCAAAAGCAAAAGTTTCTGCTTCGACAAGAACATAACATCCGTGTGAATAGATCTGTAGATGGATCCATTCTTAGGACACTTACCTTTGCTTATGTATTTCTGCTTTTTAGTTTTGAACCATTTTCTCATTTTTCTACCAGGTCAGTTCCCTGACCCAATTCACTGCACTCACTTCTTCTGTCAGATTGGGGGAGGGGGCAAATGGTAGGGATGAGCAAAAATCTTTTTAGCTGGCTTTTTTCCTTTCTTATTTTACTTTACATTTACTCATTCATGCAAAAAATCACTCAAATCACTGAAATGTCAGTTAGGTTCATGTGTAATACAGAAGTAGCTTTCTTTCTTGTGCAAAGCTGTTCCATAGCCGTAAGTCCAAAACTGACTTATGGCTTGAGATCTAGTGCTCTAATTAGCAGACTAGTGTTTCCCTTATTTTCACCATTTATTGGAACATTCCTTTGACTAGTTTGGATCTTACTATGAAGAGAGGGGTTGATTTTTAATTTGTTGTCCTTCCTGCTACCCAGCAAAAATATTCCTAGATTATTAAAAAGAAGATCAGATATATTAGTGAAACCCCATGTGTTACAAGTAGAGGTGGAATAACTTCTCCAGTAGCACCTATACCAACTTCACTATCCCAAAAGATTCAGTTCCTTCCTTTACATGCTCACAATAACAAGAAGCCAGTGTTGAGCTTATAACACTTACCCAGGAAGATCCAAATACATGAGGTCAGTTGTCTATTCATTAGATTTCTTTCAAGGCTATTGCACTATTACCCATTCCTTTGAAACAGGGTGGGCTGGCTTGCCCATTCCTTCTCCCATGTGTGTTTCAGGTCCAGTGCTTTCTTACAGTCTTCATAAAGCCTCTTCTTTTTACATGCTTGTTTTACATATGAAGTAATTGAACATTGACTTCATCTTCAGTATCATCTCCGGTTTCCACCCACTGAAACAACAGAGCAGTTTACACTTCAAAGCTGTTCTCTGGAATAAATATAAACTGTGGAATAACAGACAAGTGTGTGCTTGTACAAGTCATCCATTCTGATTTTGGTGGAAAGGGAATAATGGTGAAGAAAAGAATGACCACATGTTTTATTCACAATAGCTATTAAATTAAAAATCTGCTGCTCTCACACCACTTTTTCAGAAGGACTGCTTCTCTGTGGGGAAATTGTGTCCATGATAGATGTGCAGGTGGGGGCAAGAGAATCCTTGAAGCTGGGCACAGGGAGGACTGCAGGCATGCATGGTGGAGGGGAGAGATGCAGAACCTGCAGTTAAGTAATTTGTACTACTGCATATGGGGGAATAAGCATTTTATTATATAGGAAGGGAATATTAGATATCAGGCCACTGCAGGAAGGTGAGGGTCAGTTGCCAGAGAGAAGTAGCAAATAGTTTGAGTTTAAATCTCTGGACAGGCTCACTGGAATCAGAGCAAGGCCAGACAATCTCCCATTGCTGTGCTGTATATCTTCATCCTGAGAGTGGGACAAACTTTGGAAAGAGTAAGGTGAGAAAAGAATCTGTAAAAAAAAATACAATAGAGTTGTTGTCAGGAAAGATGAGTTTCTACAAGAATAGTTTTTGTTATTGCTGCGGTGGTGCATTGTTTGCTAATGCAAAACATGCTGTAGAAAATTCTGTTGTCTTTGGTTTGGCTTTAACATTTTGTTCAGCAATACAGAAATCAGTGCAGTTTGCTGAAGTGTAAATTCCCAGCCTGGGATTTGACTAGGAAATTGGGTGCAACTTTTTATGGGAAAGAAAGAAGGCTGACTGACCTTCATTCAAAATCCTTCTGCTTCTAAGTCATCCAGCAGAAAAAAATAAGGAAATAAAGCTTATCACAACTGAGGAAGTTGAAGTAACTATTTCCCATTTATGGCGTGGACATACATCAATGAAGCAATTGACAAAAAATGCTGGGGAGGTTTTTTAAAATCATTGTAATTTAATTGATATGAAGCTTAAAGACTGGTTTAGAGCTTCAGCACATCCTGGAAGGCATAGGAGTACAGGAGTGAAATCCCTTAACTAAACAGGAAGGAAAACAGTAACTGCTTATTTTGTCACGGGCACTGGAGGGAATAGTGCAGCTCCACCCAAAGAGGAAGGTATCTCTGTTTGTATTTAATAATAAGTAGGCTGCTTTGTTCATTGAAATACAATTATCTTATTCAGCTTTTCTGTAACTTCATTCTTACTATTAAAGTTTAATTGTAAACCATAATACCAAACTTCAGCTTTAGATTAGTCATCCATTAAATGAACAAAAGAAAGTTCCAGGTCAATACTAATAAGAAATAACTAGTTTGAGAAGTACTTGCTTTTGTATGATGTAATACATAGTTCCTTGTTTAGGGCCTTCCCTTTTAGAGATCTACCTTTTACACAGATCTTTTAAATGAAGCCTCACCTGAATACCTGCAAAGGCTTTCTGATATGTTTTCATTAGAATATGGAACTGTGTATGAGGAAAGAAACAAAGTAATTGCAAAAGAAAATAAGGAGAAAATGTGGGCAGGCTGACAGGAAATAAAGTTCTTCAGAATGTTATAAATTTCTTGCCCTTGAAATCCAAAAGTTAACTTTCTATGCAGTATAGTACTCAATAATTTTTTCTTAAAACTAGCAACGTATGTAATTTATAGAGATCATGATTTGGTATTAAATATGTTTGTATTTATGTATACTGTGTGTTTTATATCAATATTTATATTGATATAAAATATATATTTTATAGCAGTATTTTATATTTTATATTAGTATTTTATATTTATAGAGACTGCTCCTTTCAGAAAATCATATTGGATATGTCTGTTGGCCCTGGATGTGCCTGTGTCCAGCTGGGACTTGCGCTAAAACTTCATTCTGTGTTAAGTAATGAAACAAGCTCACTTGCTCCTCTCTCCCACTCCTCCCCAAGTAATTTCATTGGAAAGTAAACCCTAGGTAATAGATATCCAGTATTCCAGCAGGTCAGCTCATGGCAAACTGAACTTCAATCAAAGTCCTGGTTAGACATCTTTAAGAAGTCTTATTTAACATGAAGATTTTTTTTTTGTCTGATATTAATGAGAAGCAGCTGGGATTATCACAGTAGTTTCTTTCTCTCTCTATATATATATATTATCTTTGGCTGGTCAATTTTTTTAAATACATATTTTTTCATGAGCTTCATTTTTGAATTTGAAATATCAGGCAATTTTTTTTTCCTCCTTGTCTCCCTCAGCAATTTTTATTTCTTTAATTTTAAACTTCCACTGGGTGGCATAGTTTCTCCCATATAAAATCCAGTACATGGGATTCTGCAGTAAACTTGGAACTTTGAGCTTCCCTACCTCTTGCACTGATGGCATAGATGGTAAGAGAATGCTGCCTCTGTAGTGTGTCCCCTCTGTCTATTTATGGCAGTCTGCAGATGGTCTATGCCTTGAGTTTTTCAAAACTCTGCTAAGAATAATAACTATGTAGGTTTCTTTTGTTTTCTCCTTTTATGTCCCAGGTATCTGGGGAAACCAGCACAACTCAACTTAATCTGTGTAAGGCATACTATATTTATGAAGCTTTCTCTGGAGATGACAGCATTAGTGAAAAAAGAAACAAAGAAATCTCCAGGGAGTAAAATGTAAGAATTGTGCTGTACAAGGACCAGACAATAGACATTTAACTCTCTAATAGAATCCCAGGTCACAGCTGGTTGAAAAATGCAATAAAAAAATCTTCCACCCATGCTGGAAGAATTCTTAGAATCTCAAATGGGAAGTAAAGGCTTAAATCATCACAAGAAAAGAATATTCATAAACAAATAATTTAAATTGAACTACGGGAGTAGCAGCTGCCTTCTGCTTTCAACTGCCTGTAGAACCTGAAATTGAACTCTGCAAATACATCTGTGCCTTCATCAGAGTAAGCAACCTTCTGTGCCTAAATGTAGCTTTTATGAATATTCTTAACCTGTGTATTGATTCGGATAAAACTCCAGGAACAAACTTGCCAACAAAGTTTTCAAGCTGACAAGCAGGTATTCTTTGTTGCGGTGCCAGGAGACACGGGGGGATAGCTCCTCCTAATGTGTGTCCCCATATTGCTACACAAGCCATCCTTATATAGTCCCTCGGCACACATACATATTCATGAGGCTACATATGGATTACATAATTTTCCAGAAAGCTCCCTGCATGCGTACAGAATTGTGGTAGGGGTCTCTGAGGGACCTTTACTTCTTCCAGCAATCTTCATCACTCCTGGCAGCCTTTGAAGCACGCGCAGTAGATGCTTATACCAGTCTAATTGGTTCATTAGCACCAGAGANTGCATGCGTACAGAATTGTGGTAGGGGTCTCTGAGGGACCTTTACTTCTTCCAGCAATCTTCATCACTCCTGGCAGCCTTTGAAGCACGCGCAGTAGATGCTTATACCAGTCTAATTGGTTCATTAGCACCAGAGACATAATAATCCTTCTATCCTCCTACTTATCAGTTAGTTTAACTGTAGCCCATCCTGGACACCTGCTGTTCCCAGATACTCCTTATCCCTGTGTCCTGTTTTTCTATCCTGTTTTCTCACACTTATTCTTGTACTAAGGTCATAAGGACCTAAAACTATGCCAACTACAATGGTTTATCTTATACAAGGATTCTTGTTATGTTCTCTAACTGCTTTCTTTTTTTTTTTCAACGTATCATGCACTTCAGTAATTTTCCATTGCTACTGTTACAAAGCTATCAAACTTAACATTACTTAAAACTAATTCTAAAGGTTTTTATATTCTATTTTGTGATTCTGTGCACCCCTTGTTTCAGTATTAAGAAATGATTCTAACTATATGCCTAACTTTTGACAAAGTAACTAGGCAATATTTTGAAGTTCCCACTCAGGCATAAAAGTGTTGGTGAGGGGAAATGGAATTTTTAAGTAAGTCTGCTGTTAGCACCTTTCACCACAGCATGCTGTCTGTCAGGAGACACATACTGTCTCCCCCTTAAAAAGCCACCAATTGTCTAAAAGTTTGTAGAATCATAGAATAGTTAGGGTTGGAAAGAACCTTAAGATCGTCTAGTTCCAACCCCCCTGCCATAAACAGGGACACCACACACTAAACCATGCCACACAAGGTTTTGTCCAACCTGGACTTGAACACTGCCAGCACTCACAACCTCCCTGGGCAACCCATTCCAGTGCCTTGCCACCCTAACAGGAAAGAATTTCTTCCTTAGAACCAATCTAAACCTCCCCTGGTTAAGCTTGAACCCGTTGCCCCTTGTCCTGCCACTACAGTACCTAACGAAGGGCTCCTCCCCAGCATCCCTACAGGCCCCCTTCAGACACTGGAAGGCTGCTATGAGGTCTCCATGCAGCCTTCTCTTCCCCAGGATGAACAGCCTGTCTTCATATGGGAGATGCTCCAGTCCCCTGATCATCCTCGTGGCCCTCCTCTGGACTTGTTCCAACAGCTCCATGTCCTTTTTATGTTGAGGACACCAGAACTGCACACAATACTCCAGGTGAGGTCTCACAAGAAGTTGTTTGAATGTCAAAAGTTCCTCTAAACTCACTAGTGAAAATCAGTGAAGTGATACATGACACTGTGCACAACTAAGAATCTGATAATTGCTGGTCCATTTCCAAACTTGCCAAACCCTTTTAACACACAAAAAGGCAATTCCTGGCATGTAGTTTCTGAGTGGCATCCTTTCTAATTATTAATAACACTTTCTTCCTCCATAATTTCTGGTTAGCAGCAGCATGCTCTTTCCCTGCTCCTTCTCTTCCATACCATGTTCCAAGTGTTTTATCTGAATCTATTGTAAGGGCAGCAGTCTACTTCTCCAAACAAAAGATGGAAATATTCAGACAATATGAAATAATAAAACAAAACAACAACAAAACCAAACAAACAAAAAGAGAAACAACAAATCAACCAACCAACCAAGAACCACAACAAAATAAACCCACTTACATGAATTTTCTTTATTATGTACAGCACCATTCAGCCTGAAAATCAGCAGGAAGTGAGTTTTAATTTGATATGTATTCTTCCAGATTAATATACTCTAGTTTGTAGCTATTTATGGCTCAAGATGGTATTTCAGGTGAGATGGGTAGAGAAACAATGAACTAATACCTCTGTTAAATATTCACTATCTGTGGATAGCTGCTTGGAAATTAAATTAGTCTTTAAGCGTTGCACACTGATGATGTCAAATAACCATTTTATTGCCAAACTGGCTGTATCTTTGATCTGAAAACTTCTTAGGAAACATTCAATTTAGTGACTAACTTCTCTGTTTCCTACAGTTAATCTAAAGATGCTGCAGGATTTGCAGGAAAATGCCACAATATGCAAACCAACTCTGAAACCTGACAACATGGAATAGCTGCCTTGGAAGCCATTCAGACCTTTTAAGAACACTCAAATATTTCACCCTGAATTTAGCTGCTTTTGGAAAATAAATGTTTTCATCTTGTTTCCATCACAGTGCCAAACGGGGAGGAAACAAACTGTGTGGATGCCAGTCTCTGGAGAATTACAAAATGAAGCTTGCTTCCAATTTCTGAAGCAGTCCTTAGGAGCGCCAGGTGCTCAGCATTTTTAAACTCCAGACAAGTCCAGTAACAAATCAGTGGATGATAAATACGTTTGCTAAGCGTTTTATTGAATGCATGATTTAGAAATGTGGTGGCATTTCTGAGGACAGTAAAGAATGATTATATTATAGAACCCAGGCAGGAACATCAATGTGATACATAAAAAAAATATGAAAAGCATAGTAAATTAGTCTAATTTTCATTCACAAAATACCTAGGCTATTTTTAATGTATTAGTAAAAAATGAAATGCTTATTTTGTGGAATAGAGATCTGAAGGATATTCCAAATTCACACACAGGTTGGATTTTTAAAGCGACCAGAAAATGTGCTGGCTGAAAAGACCTGTAGCTCAGTAATTTCACTTTGGGAGAAAAATTTTTGCTTCTCCCTGAACTACTAGATGTCAGCTACCATCAAAAGAAGGAACTGTGGTGAATAAATCATTAAATCTTACCCAGCATGGAAGTTACATTTTGCTTGCTAAATAGTTGCTCTACTGTAAAGTCAGAAGGTATATGTTTATTCTGTTTCAGGATATCCTCAAAGAGTATATTCATGACTCAGCTGTTTCAGCTGTGGGTTTGGCTGTTGGGTTTGTTGGTTTGGGGTTTTCTTTTTCCTTTTTATGTATTGTTGTTTCTCTTGCAATGTAGCTAAATGAAATACTTATGGATGATTTTCAAAATCAGCCTTAGGAAAACATTGCCAATAGAGGGAATTGACTGGTTAATGAGGCCTGGGTTTTATAATTCAAAAAACCTGTATTGTATTGTTTTCATTTTTTATCAACTGCCTCATGTACCTCAAAGTTTTCATGCACTTTCAGCTGGCTTTGTCTCAAAGAGGGTGAATCTTTGAAGTGGATATGGTCCTTCTCTAACATGTTGAATTTTACTTCTATCACTCTTTGACAAGATTTCTTTTTTCTATTTGCCTAGACTGCTGTAAGTTTTTATGACATTTTAGTTTTGATGTCTTGCCAAAGTGTTGTGTACATAATGAAATCTATTCTGTTTTCTCAGAGTATTTCCTCAGTAACTAATTGTTCTGTCCAGTTAAGTTAAAATAAGAAAACCACTTGTTTTGTGACAGTTCATCACAACTTTATCAGTTTTCAGAGTAGCTTGTACAATTGCAGCTGAAGAACACGTCTGCCTGAATGCAAGAACTTTAATAGAGCTGCTAAAATGGTGCTCAAAGGTCTTAAAATTGAAAGATATATTTTATCTCTTATTTTCATAGGGAATCTTTTGTTGCATTCAACCAAGTTTAATTAATTCTCTGTCAGCTAAAATCCAAAACACCTGTCGAAATTTTGATAGTTGCTTTAGGCTATGCCCTAGTCCAAGTCAAATATACTCTGTTTAATGTTTTCCACTACTGTTTCTTTGGAATTTGAATGCATGACTTCGCAGACCTTTACAGAATGAAACCTTTGCAGGTTCAGAAAGCTCTTGAATATCTAATGAATCTTTGAACATATAGCCCATTATATTGTTTTGTTGCAGCAATAAAAGGATGCTCCTTCTCATTTATTTCATCCAGAGAGATGAAACTGTTCTTTCTGGTAGTTGAATTATTTATCCTTTTACTCTGTTTTCTCTGAATTTCAGGTATTTATCCAGCCGTCCTCACCCTCATCATGCTGTTCAACTGCAATATCCTGCATTCTTCAGAATCTGAACCATGATCAGGTCATCTTATGGATACTGAGGACAGCGACTGAAGTGATAGGACAAGGAGTAATGACAGGGGAAGTTCAGGTTAGATATAAGGAAGAAATTCTTTACTGTGAGGGTGGGGAGGCACTGACACAGGTTATCCAAAGAAGTTGTGAATGCTCCATCCCTGGCAGTGCTCAAGGCTGGGTTGGACAGAGCTTTGGGTGACATGGTTTAATGTGAGGTGTCCCTGCCCATGGCAGGGGAGATAGAATTATGTCACCTTAGGGTCCTTTCCAACCCTAACTATTCTATGATTCTATGACAGTCTCCTTCCTGAAAAACTTTCTTGCCATTTGACAAGGTCATCTTTATCAAACCAACTTTCAGAAATCATTTATCCTTAATACTACTGCTGATCCTCATGGAATAAATCTAAATCTGAATTAGACTGTCAGCCAGGATGTCACTGCTCCCGAGCTTCTGCACTCTCTTCAGCCCTTTAGACTGTTTTCTGTACTTGGGTGTCTTCACTCTGTTTGATAGTACCAGTCTAGCAGCTCTGACACGAGTGCCAGAGCTCCCTGAACCAGAGAATGCAGCTTAATTGCACTTAATGCTCTGCCCTGGGATGGACCATTCAGATGTTTCCCTGTGATGAAGAAGAACATTATTCTAGGAATCTTTTCTAGAATACAAACATCCAGGTGCTATTCTGTAACTATCCCTAAACTATCCTTAAAATCCCAAATATGTGGGAACATATTTATCTCTTTAGCACATTAGCTGAGATAAGCTGGGAAGCTCTTCTTGTTGGTAGCATAGCAGAAAGCTTCAAAACTTTTAGCAAGGCCTGAACACCTAGAACTTTTCCTTGGTCATTTCAGCAAAAGCAATTCAGCTTTATTATTGTAAAACCCTTTTCTGTAATTATTTGGATTAGTCTTTGTAGAGTTTGTTTCTGAATTTAACTAATAAAATTGTGGGTTTAATGCTGTTGGTTGGATGGCTTGGCATAATTAAGATTTTAATTTAAACTGTTGTTATTCTTTAATCATTGCAACCAATATGGAGGGAAAAAGGGGGGAAAGAGGTAACTTTATTCCAACTTTTCCTGCTGGAATCTGGAAAATTGTGGAGTATGATTCTGAACACCTGGTTCTGAATATGTCAAGTTTTGGTTAAATGAATTACAGCTAAATAATATTGAAAGAAATACCTTATCTCAAAGAAACTAAGCAATCTGATTCCTTATATGGTAAACAGCCTGGAGTCTCCAAAAACCAGAATTAGGTTTGAAATAAATATTTAAGACACCAACAGCATTTTTAATTATTTTAGTTTTAGAATATGCTCAGAGCTCTCATGCTTATCCTTTTGTTTAAACTGCACTAGCTCTAATTTCATGCCTGAGTCCTGTGGCGTGTCCTTTCTGGTTTTTTTTGCTAAACAAGGACAATCTAGAATTGATAGACAATGCAAAATAATATCCAAAAATAGCTTTTCCTTGTCATTGCATGGCCTTTTGCATTGACCTATATTAGGCAGTTATTTTTTTCTTTTTTGTTAGTGTTTTAACGAGCTTACTACATTTGAACTGATAAAAATCTGATCAAGTTCAGCCTATCAGTTTTCCTGAATCTGTGCCAGCTGCATGAGTGAAATCAGTCTGTTTTGAGTTATTCCCAAATAAATAACTGGCAACAGCATTTAGATTTAGTTAGATAAGTTAAGACAGCAAAAGTGCTTTAGAGAGACACCAGTACATCGCTCTTCAAAGCTCTGTTTGAGACTTGTGGTTTATGTCAGTAAAGAGAACAGTGTGTGTGAAAGGAGGAAAGGTAGGAAAGATGCCAAAAAAAGAAGTGTGTAATTTTTCACTTTCAGGTTTAGAATGTGAGGGAGGCTGTACCTGAGAAGGAAGATCTTTGGGGAAAGTGTATTTACATGATGATCTTATGACAAACCATCCTGAACTGCTTTGGTTTGGTCTTCGTGGGTGTGGGAAGGGACATCAGCTTACATGTCCCTAATAAGGGTTTTCTGTTAAAGATTAGAGAAGTTCAGTTTGCTTTAAATGAAAGTTATTTCATTGGGAAAAAGTGCTTTAATTGTTGGGGTGTTTTTTAGAGAACTGTTGGCCTTCCATATGAATCAAAGATGACTTGAAATATTTGTGAATTCTACAGGAAAAAAGCCTTAAAAATGTGAAGTTTCTTTCTCATTGCTTCACTCTTCTTCCCTCCTACCATTATAAAAATAAGCAAAATAACACACCTCTAGCTGCTTATCCCTTGTTCCTTGTCTTTCATTTTCTTTTATCGTAACTGCTTTCTGTCAGGGTCATTTTTTCCCCTCACCATCTACTGATAGTTATTTTTCATCTACAATAGCTAAGGAAAGCCTGTTTTTACAAGCTCTTGTTAAAGTCACTTCCTGAAAAGAATAGTATGGGGCAATAGTGGGATAATGTTTGTGAGTCTCTGGAGCTTCAGGGATTAACCTGTTGAAAACCTGTCCTAGCAGCAGTGTAGCCATGCTAGTACTGTTCCATTCTTAGTTAATAAATCCTGGTAGTTTCAATTAGTCTGGGAATGGTCTATGGTATAGTTAAGCTACAACCCAGAGAGAATAGTCAAATATAATTAAGAGGTGATTTGACATATATATTCATTCTTTCTTGACATATCTGTACAAAGCTGATGTCTCTGTGTCTTGCTTTTGCAGATGACACTTCCTGGTCTCTCCTAGAATATGCAAGGCTTGAGTTCTTTTGGCTTGGTAGCTTTTATGTGCATGAACTTCAATGGAAGTATTAGTAATATTTTAAAGCCCATCATAACAACATACAATACTCATCACTGAACTCAGCCTTCAGTTATTAAGGATTTTTGTGGTACTGATTTTAAATATGTCCCAGATGCAGGGCTGGTATCATAAAAAACCAGCCTGTTTCTGGCTTTGCTTACTGGTGCAGCACTCACATGAACTATCACAGTTGTTTGGCTTTCAGCACCATTGTCATTACAGATTTAGCCTAGCTGCCCCTTCAGCTTGTTCCATACACAGCTGGAGAAGAATACTGCAGAGGTAGGCTTTCACAGTGTAGAAGAGTTCTGCGTGAGTCCAGTTTGACTGCACTGGGCTCTATCAGGTCAGTCTCAGTCCTGCTGGACTTCCAGGTGAGAGTCATTTCTGTAAGAGACCTCTGTGCTTATCTCCCTTGGTCTTTAGGTTCCACAAGGAACCGTAAGTCATGGCCTCCATTGTGTGAAGTTCTAAACCAGACCTAATCTGGGATTCTGCATAAACTAAAAATCTTTGCTAGAGTACTGGGGAGCATGAGTGAGAGCCAGCAGGGCTTCTGTACAACATCTGCTTCTAAGTAGTAATGTTAAGCCAGAGCTAACACTGAAAAGATCAGCTCAGCTTGAACAACCTACATGCAGAGCTACACAAAGGCATGCATGCCATGCTACCCATAACCTCTCTCTTGGATACCATGTTTTCCAAGTTTTTCTCTTCATAATTTCAAGTAATTAAGCCCTTGATACTCCAGATACTCAGAGGTCACTGTATGTCTCAGCACAAAAACTTCCCATTTTTAGGAGTATTTTGTAAATGCTGAACATTTCCTGTGTAAAGTAATGCAGTTTTTAAAAGAAAACACTGAACAAGCAAAAAGAGTTAACCTGATTCCACTGAGGGAGAATCTGCCTGTGAGAGATCTTTACAGCAGGCTGCAATCTAACTGCTGTTAGTTTATTTGCTGGAAGGAAACCAGACTGTCATTTTGACCACTTCCCAGAAGACAGTGTCTGTGGGTGTTCTCTTTTCTTTCTCACCAGTAACAGATGAAATCTTGCAATAAGACCTGACTGCTAGAAAGACTACCTCAAAAAACTATTGTCATGGAAAACACTGACATGAGCCCAAGATTTTTGTTGCTATTGCACTCTTCCTGTGGTGCAACATCAGTAAAGAATCAGTTATTTATTTCTTGGAACAAGAAATACATCAAGAATTACTGAAACTAGCTCTAATGCTTTGCTAAAGTGTTTTGTTTGCTTGGACCCTCCTTTATCCTAACCTCTAATTACATTTCTCCTTGTGTAAATGTGGTAGAAGTAAAAAATGTTTACAAATACTGAGTTCTCCAAGAATATGTGGTGTTAAGATGATGGGAAGTGGCTTCTCCTGCTTGTACTTGTGTGTCCCAAAATAAAATATTCCTCTGCTTTGGAAAGAGACATTTACAATGTATATTAATTATTCCTTTATCCCATAGGACAGGGAGCCAGCAGAGACCCCACAGCACTGTGATCTTGAGTGCTAAAAGAAACCTGGATTCATGAGTCATTGTGACACTCATAGTAGCTGAAGAGCTGACATGAGTAGGTTGGTTCTTGTCTTTGGACTGCTATGAATCCATTCAGAAAAAGTACACAAAGTAAACTGGGTTTCTGTTCCCTCTACAATTTATTCTGCTTTCTACCAGTAGAAGGACTTCAAAGGGTCATTGCTACAAATCCTTAGGAAGTTGTCTGCTTTCAGCTCTTAGTGCCCTTAGTTGGTTACCACTGCCCACCAACTGGATGTTACTATCTCTAGAGGTTCCTGCAAAAGTATGTGTAGAAGTGCTCCCTACTGCCCTGCTAAAGTCAAGTACATTAGCTGAAACCACCTTCACTGATGGATTAAACTGAACTGGTCCACTTTGCCTGAAGTCATAAAGGATTACTTACTTCCTTGTATCAACAGGCTTAGGAGCTTGGGGACAAATTCTAGTGTAACACTATTTTCATCTATCCCAACATCACAAAACAGTTATCCTCCTGGGTACTTTGATACAACCTTACCCCTCCATCCATGAAGGTTGTGTTCCTAAAAAGTGCAGTGATTAGCAAGTCTGTAGACAGCAAAGCACTTGTTCCCATAAGAATGAATTAACAGATGGGAGATGCATATTGTGTGGAAGCTGAAGAGTCAGAAGCATGATCATCAGCTGGAGGAGACACTGGATTTTTGGCAGCTGAGATGTTTCAGTATGATTGATCACTGATTGCTGTCATCATTATCTTCTTTTTCCATCCTTCATCCTTGATAGATTACTCAAATTCACTCCAGTTAGAGAAAGATGATGACAATGATGAATATGTAACCATTCAGAAACAGGCCACAAGAAAGCAGAAAAGATTAAGGTCAGGCTTTTGGCCTCATTAAATGGCCAGATTTGAAAGACACAAAGCCACAAATACTAGCCCTCAGGAAGGCAGTGTCTCCTCCTGCTGACAAGCCTGATGATCTTTCTGGCTTCTTTTGAATAGTTACAATTTCATCACTATCAACATCTTCCTCAGATGAATTAAGGACATTAAAGTGTGAAGGATGGAAAAATGAATTAAGAGGGAAGGCTGTTAAACAACTAGTGATGCAACTCTGAAATGACAGCTAGAAAAGCGACAGTGCAGGGTGTTGCTGTGCTGTAGACTGAGGAAGTAGTATGAGGCATTCTGGGGTTGGTTTGCTTTCAGCAAAAAGGCAAAGACTTTTCTGTTGATAACTGTGATGGGAAGTTTATGTCTAGCTTAAATTCTCTCTATGTACTAATAATAGAGGTTGTATCATGCTCTTCTGTCAATGACCCTTAAATAAGCTGTAGCATCATTATACAGTCACAGGATTTTTATTCATCAGCACTCCTGCCTTCTTTGGTTCATCAGATGAGCTATGCTTAGTTATTGAACAACAACTCAGTACTGTTTTGCCTTTGTTACTCAGTGTGTGGCCCTCAAAATGATTTATTGCATATTGTTCTGAAGACAGAGCTACAAATTCTCTCAGGAGTTTTCCTCAACACAGTGCACAAATATGTCTCACAATAGAAGTTACTGTTGTAAATGAGGGACTGCTCCACAGACAGTACATTTCAAAATACCTGCTGATTTTGATTTTTGTTGCCTAATCTGAGGCATTCTGGATCTAGTTTGTTCAAGGTACTGGCAATGAATAGCTCTTCATATGCAAAATCACAGATCCCATTGCTCTTACTGTGAGTTCTCAAGGTATTTGTGAGTAATAGACTGAGATCTCTGACCAGACACATAGAAAATTAGGAAACATATAGTTGCAACCACTCTAATGGAGTGGAATTCAATTCTTCATGGTAGTATGGTAGAATTTGAGATCCTCAGGACAGCGAGAAGAGCATGCAGCAAGCTCAACTGCCCTGGACTTCAACAGAGGAGACTTTGGCCTCTTCAGGAACCTGCTTAGTAAGGTTCCATGGGACAGAGCCCTAGAGGGCAGGGGGGCCCAAGACTGCTGGATGAAATTCAAGGATCACTTGCTACAAGCTCAGGAGTGTTGCATCCCAACTAGAAGGAAGTGCACCAGGAGGGCCAGGAGACCTCCTTGGATGGATAAGGAGCTGCTAAGGAAAATTCAAAGGAAAAAAGTGGCTTATGAAAGGTGGAAGCAAGGACAGGCAGCCTGGGATGAATACAGGGATGTTGTCTGGGAAGCTAGGGACCATAGAAGGAAAGCTGAGGCCCAGTTAGAATTAAACTTAGCAAGCGATGTTAAAAATAACAAGAAGGGATTCTATAGATACATTGTGAATGAAAGACAGACCAGGTACAACTAAGACCCCCTCCGGAAGCTATCGGGAGAACTGGCTACACAGGATTTGGAGAAGGCTGAGGTTCTGAACAACTTCTTTGCCTCAGTCTTCACTGGCAAAGGCTGTGACAGCACCATCCAAGTCTTGGAAGGCAGACGCAGGGACTGTGAGAATGAAGACCTTGGGCTCACTGTAGGAGAGGATCTGGTTCGAGACCATCTTAAGAACCTGAACTTGCACAAGTCCATGGGACCTGATGAAATCCATCCATGGGTCCTGAAGGGGCTGGCGAGTGAAGTTGCTAAGCCACTTGGCCATCCTATCTCAAAATCATGACAGTCAGGTGAAGTTCCTGACGACTTGAAAAAGGGAAATATAACCCCCATTTTCAAGAAGGGGAAAATGGATGACCTGGGGAATTACAGACCAGTCAGTCTCACCTCTGTGCTTGGCAAAATCTTGGAGCAGGTTCTCCTGGAAGGCATGCTAAGGCACATGAAAAACAACAAGGTGCTTGGTGACAGCCAGCATGGCTTCACTAAGGGGAAACCCTGCCTGACCAATTTGGTGGCCTTCTATGATGGGGTTACGGAACTGATGGACAGGGGTAGAACAGTTGATGTCATTCACCTGGACTTGTGCAAAGCATTGGACACTGTCCCACACGACATCCTTGTCTCTAAATTGGAGAGACATCAATTTGATAGGTGGAGCACTCGGTGGATAAAGAACTGGTTGGATGGCTGCACACAAAGAGTTGTGGTCAATGGCTCAGTGTCCGGCTGGAAGCCAGTGACGAGTGGTGTCCCTCAGGGATTGGTGTTGGTTCTGGTCTTGTTCAACATCTTTGTTGCTGACATGGACAGTTGGATTGAGTGCGCCCTCAGCAAGTTTGCCGATGACACCAAGCTGTATGTTTCGGTGGATACGTTAGAGGGTAGGAATGCCATCCAGAGGGACCTTGACATGCTTGTGAGGTGGGCTGATGCCAACCTCATGAAGTTTAACCATGCCAAGTGCAAGGTCCTCCACCTGGGTTGGAGCAATCCCAGGCACAGCTACAGGTTGGGTGGAGAAGAGGTTTAGAGCAGCCCTGCAGAGAAGGACTTGGGGGTGGTGGTCGATAAGAAAATGAACATGAGCCGACTGCAGTGTGCGCTTGCAGCCCAGAAAGCCAAGCGTATCCTGGGCTGCATCAAAAGGAGCATGACCAGCAGGTCAAAGGAGGTGATCCTGCCCCTCTACTCTGCTCTCGTGAGACCTCCCCTGGAGCATTGTGTGCAGTTCTGGTGTCCTCAACATAAAAAGGACAAGGAACTGTTGGAACAAGTCCAGAGGAGGGCCACGAGGATGATCAGGGGACTGGAGCATCTCCCATATGAAGACAGGCTGAGAAAGTTGGGGCTGTTCATCCTGGAGAAGAGAAGGCTGCATGGAGACCTCATAGCAGCCTTCCAGTATCTGAAGAGGGCCTTTAAGAATGCTGGAGAGGGACTCTTCATTAGGGACTGTAGTGACAGGACAAGGGGTAATGGGTTCAAACTTAAACAGGGGAGGTTTAGATTGGATCTAAGGAAGAAATTCTTTCCTGTTAGGGTGGTGAGGCACTGGAATGGGTTGCCCAAGGTGGCTGTGAGTGCTCCATCCCTGGCAGTGTTTAAGGTCAGGTTGGAAGAAGCCTTGTGTGGCATGGTTTAGTGTGAGGTGTCCCTGCCTATGGCATGGGGGTTGGAACTAGATGATCCTAGGTGGTCTTTTCCAAACCAAAGTATTCTATGATTCTATGAACTGAAACCTCTTTCCTCTCCCAGCATCCCTGCATCTTACTCACTGTCATTAAACTTCAGCAGTAAAACTCATGGTGATTCTGAAAACAAAAGTGTCCTTGCCTACACAAATATGATTCATTTCTAGAGACAAGGGCTATGAACAGACTAGAAGGATGAGACGAAAAGACACAGGGAAAAGATAAAGGATGTCACAAAGCAAAACTCTGAAGTCTGTTTGACACATGATAGCAAGCCACTGTATGTAGTTACGTAATGAAGACCAACACAATTCAAAAGGGATTGCAATCAAGCTATATTTTGTGAGGTGACTGTCATGTGAGGTGACTGTCATGCACAGTCATGTGCATAACACATGTGATAATTACATCCTATCATGGGAACTTGAACTACAGGGAGTATTTGCTAGAGGCCCATCTCTAGACAGAACTTCAAAGGAGGATGCAGCCGTAAAGGTTCCAGGCTACAAAGAGTGCTGGGTGCTCCACCCTGAGAACACTGGTCTGCAGTAGTGTCACCTGTTGGAAGTGGGCACTCGTCAAGTCACCAGCTGAGCAACCAGTTGAAGGAACAACAGAGGAGATGACAATGCAGTAGCATCAGAGAGGAGGAACAGAAGACATGACCTTTGCAAAGACAGACAACAGCACAAGCCTCACACTGTGCAGAGGAAGAACTAATAAAGACCACTTATTCCCAGCATACTCAGCCTCCTGAGCTGGAATACAGGGACAGGGAACAGGATGAAGCCCACATCATCCAAGGGAAAATGGTCAGTGACCTGCTATACGACTTAGACACACACAAGTGGAATCCACCCAAGGGTTCTGATGGAGCTGTCAGAAGTGGGCACCAAGCCACCTCCCATCATTTATCAGCAGTCCTGGCTAACTGGGGAGGTTCCTGTTGGCTGGAGTTAGCAAATGTGACACTTATCTACAAGAGCTGGAAGGAGGTTCTGGGGCACTACAGGCAGGTCAGTCTGACCTCAGTGCCAGGGGTGGATATGGAGATGATCACCTTCAGTGCCCTCATGTGTGTGTCATGGTTTAACCCCAGCCTACAACAACAGACTACAACCCCAGCTCCACAACTTCTTATACACCTGCAGCCTACTCACAAGTGGTGTGAGAAGCAGAAAAGTCCTTGACTGTGTACGCACTGCTCAGCAATAATGTAAACATCTCTCTATTATCAACACAGTTCCCAAAACAAATCCAAAGCATAGCCCTATACTAGACACTGTGAAGAAAATTAATTCTATCTCAGCCAAAACTGGCACATTCTACACCCCTTATTCCATACCATTTATGTCATGCTTAGGTACCACTTTATCCAATAAACCTCATTAACCACCACCACCCTTCCCATCCTTGGATTTAATACACAGGTATCATTCCCATATGGTGTATGGACCACCCCTGTAAAATGTCCAGAAAATGCCACAGATATTCACAAAATGTCAAATTAATTTAGTGCAAGACTTTGGGCTCCATCTGTTACAGTGGTCTCTCAGGACAGTGGTCCCTCAGGACAGGAGAGATGGTATGTTGCATGGAGATATTGGGCACCAAATCTAGCTCAAGTCAGGTCTTTCCTGTTAGGGTGGTGACATGCTGGAATGGGTTGCCCAGGGAGGTTGTGAATGCTCCATCCCTGGCAGTGTTCAAGGCCAGGTTGGATGAAGCGTTGGGTGACACGGTTTAGCGTGAGGTGTCCCTGCTTATGGCAGGGGGGTTGGAACTAGATGATCCCTTCCAACCCTAACTATTCTATGATTGCTGCACTTGCACTGCTTGTAAGGCTTGTCCTCCACTGGTTCAGGTGGTTTCTACTATAGTAATTCCTGTAACATGCAACTCAGATCATAGGTTGCAATAGTTTGAAGTTCTATTACAGTCTCCACCTCTTGCCCCTTTGGAGCAGATCATAGGGTTTAACATTGCAGTGAACTTCTCCCCTTGCCCTTGCACCAGCTGGGACTTCCCCACAAACTGCAGCCCCTTAGGGTTGTACCTGCTCCAAGTGGAGCCTGATCTATGAGCCACAGTCTCCCCAGGGGTATAGACTTATCCACAGCCACTGTCATTTTGAAGAGCATCAGTTCCAACACAGTCTTACCCATTGGCCACAACACCGTCAGAGATATGCCTGCTCCAGTGTGGCCTTATCTATGGCCACAGTCCCTTCAGAAGTAAATCTGCTCCAACATGGCCTTACCCATGGTTGCAGTCCCTCCAGGGTGTACCTGCTCTCTTGTGGGCTTGTTCATGGCCACGTTTTGAGGTGCTTGACCTCATGCACGGCCACTGATACTTCAAGGTGTACCTGCTGCTGCAGGACTATACTTGGGCCACAGTCCCTTCAGAGGTACACCTGCTGCAGCAAGGGCATAACTATGGCCACAAACACCTCGAGATGTACCCACTCTGGCATGGGCTTATCCACAGCCACAGATGCTTTGTGCTGTCCTGCTCCTGCATGGACTCATGCACAGGTCCCAGTTCCTTCACGTGAGCTTTCAGCTCATGCTGAAGCTCCAGCCTGTCAGTCCCACAGCTCAGGAACAGCAGCAATGCCCTGCCCTGGCCATGTGCCATGGCTGTTATCAGGATGTTCCCAGGCACAGCACAGTAAGACGGACAAGCAGTACAGTGCACAGTGAGCAGTGAAAGCAAAGAGCAGCCACTGACCAGCACTAGGCTCTAATCTACAGTGAGGCAAGTAAGTCTCATGGCAAGTGCAGAAGCTTGTAAATTACTAGCCAAAAAGGACTGTCATGGTTTAACCCCAGCTGCCAAATAAGCACCACACAGATGCTTATTCACTTTTCACAGTTTAATAGGTAAAGCAAAAGCTTCATGTACAAGCAAAACAAAATGAGGAATTCATTCACTACTTCTCATTGCAGGCAGGTAGTCGACTTCAAGAGCTTCCTTCCAATTAATTATTTTCATGATTCATCTCTATTAGTTGTCCAAGTCCTTGTTTACTTTAAAGTTGGCTCCTTGTCATTATAGCACATGCTTTTCTGTTCACATTAATCACCTTTCATTGTTTCTCTGAGGCTAGAGAGAAAGTTCTGCCATTTGACATTTCACTGTGAGTGTTTTTCAGGCTCTTGGTGCTTTGTCAGGGATCATAGAGGAATATTGGGGTAGAATTAGACCTGCTATATCCCCTACTGCTGTTATCCACATTCAATAGTAGATAACAACAAAGTTGCTCTCTGCATACATTAACCAAATCTACCTCATTCTCTCTTTGCAGGTCACTAGGATAGGAATAAATCACTGAAACAGATTGTGGTTTTACTACCTTGACAAAACACCCCTAACTGCTTTCACATTTTGAGTCTAATGTCCACCTTTTATCAGTGAGAAACAGACTGAGCAGAGGCAGTTACTGCCCTGTAACAGTCTGCGGAGAGGTCAACAACACACTTGATGTCCTTCCATCAGTCACATGAGTAAGGGTCATCTAGTAACTGAGGCTAAAAGTTTCTGGGTCACTCAGCATTGCTGTCTGAAAAGAGGGGGGATCTCATGCAATGAAATCAGAAATAAAATGAGGTGGTGTGTGACTTTTGACTGAGCAACTACCTGCAATCTCTTCAAAAGCATTTGCTGAGGATCAGTTACAACGTCACAGGGGAAGTTACCATGAGCTAGTGCCACCTGGGTTTCCTGCAAGGCAATGTTCATGGTCCTCAACATGTTTCACGGGGTATTGTGTGATATTTGTGAGCACAGTCACTGCTGGGATCTTTTTGCCAAGGTAGAAAGCAATTGTGAGGCTGGAAATATCTACCCAGATCATGCTGTCTAAGCAGTTGTTCAGGGTCAGTGCAGAAAGCTGCATTTGTGAAAGCTGTAGTTTTCTTAGTCTTAACATAATATGGCACAAACTCACCACGTTTTGTTACAGGATGGGCTGAAAAGGTGCTGCCCTGAGTCCAGCTGCCTTCAGCTCCAGTGAGACAGCAGGAGAAAGGAGGTTCTGTGCCATAAAAGGACCTTGAAAGTTCATTAAGTTGGTTTTAATTTGGTCAGTTTTAACATGGAGGCTTTCCTACTCTTCCAGACACAGTCACCACTGTGAGTTTGTGAATCCATGCATTTCTGTAAAGAATGAGGGAAAAATGAAAGCAAAAGCAACTTCAGTCTCTTTATTACATGGTCTACATTATGGAAATAATGAAGAATAACACATAAAACTAATCAAGGATTATTTTTAGTCAGTGTTATATTGGCATTCTGCAATTTCTTTTCTCAAGGCAAAAAAGAATTTTCAAGCGTTGGTCAATAAGCACCTCAGGCAACTATAGTGTTGGGATTCTGAAGCCTGTACAAAGCACACAGCTGGTAAATGCTTTACTAAAGAAGTGGGCAAGCAAATACTGGCAAACCAGACATCACACCATAAATACAGCACCAAAAGTATCACTGTGTGTGACTGGCACTTATCCATGCTGACAGTTCAGTAAATTGTTAATGTGCAGGCAGATATTGGAGGACTCACCATGAGATCATAATACTGATTTTGTATATGTAATGGATGCCCAAGTTTACTGTGAGAGAAAGGATTCTAGCATGTCAGTAGTCATTAATGTGTACTAAAATGACCTGATATCCAATTGTTTTAGAGTATGAGCACTGCAGTTCTTTAGGCTTCAAACCCTAAAATCAGTAAGGCACCTCGGCATTTTTCAGATAAAGATCTATTATGGAACTAGATGTTTTCTCATAACTGTAGGCCTTTAGTAGAAAATCTCCAGGTCATTTCTTTGTCTGCAAAACTCACACATCAAATCTGGTTTGGCTCCATCTACAGACTGATTTACAAATTGACTGTGATACAGTCACCTGCCACATCTCTACAGACTTTGTGTAAGAGACCAAAAGGTATGTGGAGTACCTATATTTTATGCTTAAATTACTATGGGTTCTTAACCATGTGCCCTGTCTTTTTCCAGCCACGCATAGAGTGTGAACCCCACAAAACACACATGCTCAAAAGGGCTTCTTTTTGTCAAAGTGAACTTTCAGAAAATGACCAAAGCTTTCTGCAGAGGTGACAGCTTCACATGTGCTCGGATACATCCCACTTCATAGGTATTCAGCAGCATGCCAGCAATATAAATACAGGAACTGCATTTCTCTTGTTGAAGGGTCTAGCCGGACGTTGGCAGCTTTTGGACTAGGGGTAGTTTTCTCTTCCCAACCAAAGCCTGCTCTGGATGCAATTATAATGAAATTCCATGTGACTAATAGTAGTATTGCTGCATCTCAGTCTAAGCACAATTGTTTGAAATAAAACAATTTCAACACACTAGAGCAATTGCCTCTCCATAGCCTTCAGCTACTCACAGCTTTGTACAGGGGGATTACCAGGAGGAACATTTCTACAGTATGTTACTGCAGAAGGAGCCTTTCTGTCTGACGGAGCTGTCACCACCATTAACTCTGGCATCTCGATAGGATCCTGAAGGTCTTAAAGACCCAGTAGCTGCTCATACTGCTTCTGTACTACAAATACACAGGTTGAAGTCCAGCACTTCAAGAGGAGGCATTGCAGATGGTTAAGTGAGAGGAATCCTTGGGAAAAATAATCTGCGGAGGGAGAACTTCATCACCCTGATTCCTCGCTGGAGAAAGGTCCTGCATTTCTTCAGAGATTCACAGACCTTTTCTACAGATTTCATTCCATTTGCCATGCAGAACAACTGCTACCCACACACATTTATCTATTCTGTTCAAACATGTCATCTACAAAACAGAAAAAATTGAATACTGCCTTTTTTCAGAAGTGACAGTTTATCACTGAGAAAAAAATATATATTCACTCCAGAAGCTCAGCTTCTGAGCACAAGTTAAGTTTATTCCCATTGCAAAATCTTGTTTCAGGAATGCTCAGATTAAAACATGATAAGAAACTAAATACTAGAATCAAGATTTCATTCTGAAAAGCACAGTTCAGGCAGAAATAGGTCATTTTGCTCAGCACACATGTCTTGTGAAAGAGGAAAAGAAAGCAACAGGGGAACAAACAGAAACAATCTCCGCATTTAACAAAATGTGCATTTAAATCCAACTACATATAAATGTTTTCAGTGTGACATGATACACTAAGATTATATTTTAAAGATCACTTGTTTGTGCCATCACTTGATTTACAAGATCCCTTCATTTTAGTTTATAGTTTCCTCAGTACAATAACAATCTTCCAGAAAGTGCTAGTACAGCATCCGGAACAAAAACTCTGCAAATTTATCTCAGGTTTTGGCTTGCTACTCTGACACCACTGATTACGCAGCTAGATTACTTGAATAGTGGAAAATATGTGGGCTTGGTGAAAAGAAGCATGTTAAGGGAAGGGATAGAAATTAAAAGAGTTGCTGCATTCTCATTCCCTGCTTTTTTCACAGCTTAAGTTTTCACAGAACCCAGGACTAAAAACTGTAGAAAAGAAGTCAATTTAAATAAAAGCAAGTAGTAAGCAACTTTCAAAAGAGGACCTTGATCATTTAAATATATGAAAAACAACAGACTTAAGGGGGAGTAGTCCAAGGATACAGCCCCTCTTATGGTCCAGCCCAACCCTCACTCCAACTGAAAACTCTGCTGTCCCAGACCTGGCTCTGGACCCAGTTCCCTTTGCAGATAGGTACTTAAATGGGTATCTAAAGTCTACCTATTTGCTTAGTCCTACAGGACTACCAGAGCCAAAACTGTCTCCTAAAATTCTCCTATTCTGCTTGTCCAGAGTAATGAACACTTTGGCAGGACAGAGGAAAATCTCTGTATTTATATCAAGTTTAAATTTATTTAACATCCACAATAGATGTCTACAAACCAAAAGACACTCTAGCCAGTAGGATAACTCGGACCATATGTAATAAATACTGAGTTCAAAAGAAAGCATAACCATTACTCAGAAAAGCTCTTCTTCTAAGAAGTGTAGGTCAGTTTTGCTGCAGCCTGATACATGTGAATGTGAACCCATCTCAATCACCAAGAATTACTGAGTGCACAGAGATGACCTCTTCCCAGGTAACATGCCAGACTGACTAATATTTTAAAAAGAGCACAGGCCATTACCACCTTTCAAAGTACCTCTGAAATCCTGAGTCAGGGATTCATGCTCAAGACAACTAAATCCAGGACAGGAATTTGGAGGGTGAGTCCCAACCCCCTGCAAGGATAGCTCAGCTGGGGAGTTGGGAGAGGGAGAGAGCAGTCACAATGGTAGTTTCACAGGTATATCTCGCTGTTTGTGTCCATAGAGACCTGGTTTCACAGCCTCACTGGCACAAACCCCATTCCCAGCCACAGCCACTGGCTCCCTGACACCACTCACAGACTTCCTTCCAGGCTGCAGATTCTCCTCTCATTCCTGCAGGCTGTCTTGGCTCCACTACCAGCCTGCCAGGTAACCCCTGGCAAGCCATGTTGTCTGTGTATGTCTGTTCTCCAGCAGAAAGAAAAGCATAGTACTGGTATCAGTGGTGAAGTACTCTAAAGTCTGCTAAGAAGGACATTGCAACACAATGGCTTTAGAAAAGGAAACTGTAGGACAGTAGCTATAAACATTTAATCTTCATTTGGGAAAGCCAGGGACTGCAATCCAACAGAGTAGAAATGAACACCAGAACAGCAGACAGCCAGATGTTAGGACAGAGAGACTAGAAGGCAGTTAACTCAGTCCTCCCTCACAAGGTATTACAAACAAGCCAGCCTGGAAGTACTGTTCAAAACACATATTTTCTGGAGTTATTCATTTCATTCTACATTGACCCAGTTAATTTTTAGTTTTGTAGAGTAAGTAAAAGAAAATAAAAGGATTAAAGGAGTGGTAGAACTTTTGTCTACCAAGTTTCATGTCCTCGGGATACTTACTTAAAAGCAGTAGTTTCAGATATAGCCACAAGAAGAAAAACAGCAGAGATCATGCGGAAGCTTCAAAGAACCAGCAGACTCTAAACTGGCAAAGTAATCATGAAAACCAAACCATAATGATAATAAAAGTAACTTCATCTACCAGTTAACACTCTACCCAAATCAGAGCTAACCCTTGTAAGTAAATGCAACACATCCTGGCTCCTTTAGTCTCCTAAAGAATGTTAAAGAGCTAAATACTACTATATAATCACTTTAATTTCTTCTTAATACATAAAAAACACTTCCTATGCCCAACTGTCACCCACTATTTATGCTGCTTTCATTCCTGATGGCTTCTTACACAAAAGGTGTGTGTGTGTGCATTAATAGACCATCTGTATAAAGAAAAGTTTCACCCAACTTTTCTTTCTCCTTTCACAAAATATATTGCAGTAGTAGTAGGAGGGCATAGGGAGAAAAAAGAAACCAGGTTAAAAAAAAGTAGTTGAAATTGTATTAGGGCTGGTACAAAAAACTGCCAGCATTACCATCTGCTACAAGAACAAGTTAAACTTGTTCTCTTGCAGTTCAGTTGTGCTAAATAACACTTGGCAAAAGAAGTTGAAGGAAGACAAAAAGAAAGGTCTGTTTATCAAACTAAAACTAATGATGCTTAAAGCCTTCCCTGAATCCCATTTTCATACTTGTCTTGGCTCAAATATCCTATTTCTTACTATCTTGAAGGATTTGTTATAATGATGTGTGATATACAGTATTAGTATCAAAAATTTAAACATGCACTGTGCTGAAATTATTAGGTACTACTGCAGTATTCTATACGTGAGATTCAGAGTGATCAGGACTTGAAAACTTCGATTTTTCTGTGCAATAAAAACCAAACAAACAGAGTATAATATTGTGGATAACAGACACCATCAGATATGGTAGAGTGTGGTAATCACTGCACAGCCTAACAAAGTGCAGTAGGAGTGGAAACCTGCCATGGGAAGAGCTTCATGACACTGCTGCAGAGCCGGGGCATGCACCAGGTGGTCAGTGGCGCTCCAGGCACACTCCAAACACTAGTTAAGTTGTGCAAAACGCCTCTGACTGCCAGAGCAACTCAGGATGGGAAGCATGGAAAGCATGTGGCATTCTGGCTAGTTAAACTGGATTTACAGCCCCTCTGCACTGCCAAAACAGTGCTAAGCAAGCAAAGAGTAATGCTGCTGCTTACATCTCCCTCTGCTCCCACTTCCTCCTCTACCCTAGATTTCACTTCACATGCGGCTTCTTCCCCATATACACCCCATGGCCCTAAGACTGCACACTGCCCTGTTTCTCACTGTTTCCTCCAACCAAGTGCCTACTTATTTCATAATGAAACATATTTGGTGCAATGAATAGTTTATATGAAGAACTACTTAGCAGATAAAAAAAAAAAACTGATAAAAACCCCTGCTTTCTTGGAGTTTTTTACCTTTAGAAAGATACTTCAGGGGAAATTGCTTACAGCTCTCAACTTTGGAAATCTGCTCTTATTTGCAATATGACCAAGGTCACAAGTGCTCCACATTTTCATGGATCAGGCTAGAAATAGCTGGTGTCATCATCTACAGGCAGACTGAAAAATGATAGTTGCTTTGTGTAGAAAATTGCTTCTGAACAATCTTGTTCCTTAGCAAATCCATGAGCTCAGTACTTGATTTTTCAGCTTTCAGCCATGACAAAAGAATAGGAATACTCACGCCAAGATTAGGAACTTCACAAAAGAAAACTGGCGCAATCACACTGAAGATCCCCGATGACACAGAAATTCCCACTACAACATACACCTAATGAAACTTGTTGAGAAGAACATTTCTCTTGGAATTTGGGGAGGCTAAAATTTTGTTCCCTCCTAATTTGACTGCAGATTTGTATTTGTCTGCTCTGCAGTTTCCAGGATCTCCTCTGTGCTTTAGACTTTGGCACAACTTCAATAAGGAGTAACATGCAAAGATTTTCTTACAGTTCTGTGGAAAGGACAGTGTTCTTGAAACCGGGAGATGGAAAGAATGGTTTGGACAAAACCTGTGTATCTTACTTCCTAAGTGCAAGCAAACTAGTTGCTATATGAAGCAGATACCACTTTGCTAGCTGGGGTCTCAGAATTGACAGTAAACCCTGCTTCTCTGAAAAACACACAGGTCCCAGTCCTGAGGAGAGAGCTGTGTGATACGGATTCCAAATGGCTGAAAGCCGTAAAGTCCATAAAAGGTACTCAAAGCCCTGCAATTCCTCCCCTGAGCACTATCTATGCTGAGGTTCAGGTGAATTTAGTGCTGCATTAGCCCAAGTTCCCTTGTCAATCACATTACACTCACTGCTGTCATTCTGAATTTCACTCTGACCCTTAAAACAAGTCTCTAACTTGTACTCCTCAACTACTTGAAGAGCCTGCATTTAGTAACTTCTGCTAAGAAAGGATCCCAGAGTTCCCACAACAAATCTCCTAGAAGTACAGCATGAGTTTCAAAGGAAAAAAAACCCCAAACCTCTATTTAGAAATGACCGCTGACGAAGACTTTGGCACACCACTGGTTAAGCATCTAATTGTTCCATTAAAATTGTTTGCTTAAAGCCAAGATTTATCTGGCTTTAATTTCAAGACATTTCATCCTATTATAGCTTTGTTACATCAAAGAACTCTCCTTTATCAAACTACTTTTCTCCATGGAGGTAATTATAGGTAGATACTCATTTCATAACCACATCTGCCTTTCCAGTAAGCTCTCTGAGCATTACAAGGCATGTGCTTGATTTTTGGCACAAGAACTGGATACTGCATTTGGCACTAGTGTAAGCACTACTGGAACAAAAGTAGTATTACCTCCCCCATGGCATCTGATATTCCCTTTTTAATGCATCCAAGAATTGCATTTGGCCAAGTGGGAGCTTACATTCAGCTATCCGTCATGTCTCCCAACTTTCTCTCAAAACACTGATTCTTGGGACAGCCTTCCATTCTGTTTCCAGCTGACTTTACACTTGGTGATAGTGAAACAGGCTGTACAAGCTGGACACCAGCAAAGAAATGAACAGCAATTAACTGCAAAGCCTATAAACCTTCACCTCCCTGAAACATTTGTGAGTTGTTAGTGTTTCAAAGTCTCCTGCTGCCTCTCCAAAGGCTATTAGGTAAAGCTTCTGGCTTCAGTTCTGAGGGAAAAAGGAAGATGTCGGTCATTCTGAACGAGGATAGGAGTTCATCAAAATCTTATTCTAGAATGTGTCAGCAGCTGGCAGTTATGGACAGTGAGAAATCAACAGCATGTTCACAAGAATCTGAACTTTGTCACAGAACGTTAACAAAGGATCTGCACTATATACTGTTTGGGGACCAAGTGATTGTCTTTATTAGCTACATTTTTCACTCAAATTACCTCATAAATGCTCTAAAATGTACTATTCATGCATTGAGTAATAACCAGATCGTGCCTCACTTACAGTGCAAATTCTGACCTTAACTATTGGATCATGAACAGTTTCTGTAATTGCCTACTATGGGACACACATGAAGAGTAACATTAAAACTACTGAAAGCAATGCTGGTATAAAAGGTGATCAACTACACAGGGTTACCAGCTTAAACTAAGCTGTGCTTTCATGTGAGTTCCCACACTATGTAACATTTTGCAGCAGTTATTTGAACTTGCATTTCAGAGACAGGTAAGGAAAATGAGTTGCTCAAGTACCCTGAAAACCAAACTACCTTTCTCCTCACTAACACTTCAGTGTGTGTGCTCCCTAAAACAAAATTCAGGACCTATGGGGCATTCTTATAAGGCCTTGTTTGTCTGATATGATTAACTTCACCAGCTAATCTTTTATTCTCTATACCTATCATACAAAGTTTGCTATCCATTTGCATGGCTTCATTATATCCATGAAAAACTTTTCTGCTAAGAATATGAATGAAAGGGAAATAACCAAGAACCTTGTAGCAAAGTAACAGAACTCTACAAATTGAAACACGGATACTGAAGTCAAAACTTCTCAGATACATCAATTTTATTGCCCACTGGTGCACTTTTAAGCTTAAAGGAGTCAGACTACTATTATAAGATCACAATATAGAAACTGGTGCCTCCCATTAATAGCACAGTTTTTATTATAATTTCCACCATTTCTTTTCCCCTCATCCAGCAACTTTATGGAAATTCACCTGTTGATCAGTCTATCACTTCACAAGAGATGCCTAACAAATTAAGTAGTTCCATGATTTTCATTCACTCATTAAATCCTTTCTGAGCACATTATCAGTAGTCCTGTTACTTACACTGAGTAACTGTAAGGAACTGCCAAGTTCTTCTCACTTGGCAGTTATCTCAAAGGGACAAACGTGTTGGCACTTTCATACTTAAGACAGAATCTGCATGACCAGATTTTGGAGCTCAAGTCACAATTGTCACTTCAGGTTTCAGAATTCAATTGTTCCAAGGATCTGGAAACCCTCCAGTGTCCAAACACATTAACCAAAAAACCACACACCCACTATTTTCAGTTAAGCCCCCATCATAACTGGCAATTACTTAAAATCAAAACTAGCTTTCAGCAAGCTTTATTAGCTTTTGTGCAAATTGGAAAAGAATAATCAATGCCAGTGATTTTTAAATGGACATCCTTCAACTAATAAACCATGTAAATACAGCCTGCCTGTCACTGAGAAAAGGTCGTCAGAGCAGAGGTAGCTTGTTGAGCTCTTGTACCAAACCCCTCATCATCAGGCTAAGGCTCCATCACTGAAGTGCTCACAACACAAGCAGTCAGCCTAAACACAAGCTGAAATACGTGTTTTACTAGTCCTGGGTTTCTAATGTGTACTCTGCCAGACCTGCATGCACAGTATCAACAACTGTCCATACCCTCATTAATCTCCACTTCTTTAATATCTGAAATAAAACACTGCAAACAAATATAAAGTGGAGTAATTATTTACAATGTGGAAAAATTCCGCTATTTCATAAAGTGTTTTGTGTTTCCTCTGGTAAAAAAAAAAATCCCTGAAGATGTTCAGCGCTGGAAGGAATTAGTCAAGATCTTAAGTGAAGAACAGATTTACCCTTACCTCTTCTTTACATACAAAAATTTTGCACAGCCTCCTGTTATACTATGACTACACAGGAATCCTGCCCACTCAACAGCACCCAGCTCAGTCATCTGCTGTACTTTTAATTGCTGCCACCCTAAGCCTAATGTGTTGAAGGTGAAAGAGTATTACCCGTACACTCTTACGTCAAACTACACACGGTTCTTCGAAACAGGTTACTCCGAAATTAGCAACTACCTCCACAAGAGGATTACAAAATGAAACCAATTAAGACAACACTGTTTTGTGCAAGATGGTTTTATTAACAGACCAAAGTTTGCAGCTGGGCATCTGCATCTGAAAGGCAAAAAAAACCCAAAGTATTATTAGACACATGTAAATCTGAAGCTATTTTGGACACACAAAGAATTAACACATTTCTACAGTTCATCATTTGGGCTGAAAATACTAATTTCATTTAACTGAATTTAAGATTTCAATAGTCTTGCAGACAGTAACTAACATCTCTTCACTCAAAACTCAAGTGCCGGAACTACAGAGTAAGTATTTCTGCTTTGAACTACTGGTACCTATTTTCCTATTTGTCTTCAAGCTTAACAGGGGGAACTCGACACTTAAAGACATACTGAGGCACTGTGAGTATTCTAACTTTTGTGGCAGGTAACTATTTTCATCACATTTTATGGACTGTCTACATACAAAAATGAAAGTCAAAAAGACTTAAGACCAGCTCCCATAAAATTTGCTTGAGAACTAATGAAATTCAGTATTTTGTCAATTCTGGACTGTCAAAATTTGGTATCAAGTAATACACTGTTTTTCACGACCTATGTGAACAAGTTGGTACTGGATGTCTTTTTATTTTTTAAAATTTAAGACTGTCACTTAAAATTAAGACAAACAGCAGGAAACCATCTGCATATAGGGAAGAGAAATACATACCTTCAGATATGACAGTACAGAGTATTACCACTACTTTAGCTGCCCATTGCCTCAACAGAAACTACAACATTCTGCTATTTTTTTACGTGTAGGTTATTTGTATTTCAGACACATACTCTATTTGGAACAGTAGGAAAACAGTGGTAATATGAAGTGCAGCAGACCAGATCAGTTTCCTTAGCTTTATACCAGAGGTTTGTCTGTTTGCAGTCCAAGCAGCCAACTGCTTGTAAGCATGAAGAAAGAAACTGCAAGGTCACTTCCTAAATTGAAAGACAGATTAAAGCCCTGATGTCTGCTACCTACATGGGATGCTGAGCTAGAAGTCCAATGAAAAATACAAGCAACCAGCTGAATATCTGTAGTTTCTCTGCCAATGCATTACTCCTCTGACAAGCATTTATAGACATTGCAGTAGTGAACTAGAAGCTTCCTTCCTGTAGAAAGGGAAGAAACTCCTCAAGACCACCAGCATACTTCTGGCATCTGGCAGTAAAGAGGGAGGAAAAAGGATCCACACTGACAGAAAAGCTGCAGGCTTTCAATGAATAACAGCAGTTTCCATCTTATGCTCAGAAACCAGACAAGAGAACGAAGTGAAAGTAGCTTAGCTCAATCTTGGTTATGATGCCTTATTCTAACTTAAGGGAAATATCTGCTGGTACTGAACTTTTAACAGTCTATGCCACCAGCAGCACAATTTCTACAAGAAAGCTAGTATAAGTAACGTATCTCCTCAGGCACCAAACATTACAGCAATTCTGCTTCTCAATGTTGCCCACTTCTTCCCCGAGTTGAGCTAAAAAGCTTTACAAGAACACTGTTCCCAGTAAACAACTATTTTCCTAAGCACAAGTTTCCATGTGCCATGTAACCAAGTGCTTTAAAACTCTGCTGCTTCACAGCTGGAGCCAACAAAGCAGCATGCAAGAAGCTTGGGGCAGCAGAAACTAAGAAGAGCCTACAAAAAAGCTTCAAGTTAAAAAAAAGCTGCCAGGCAAATGGAAAGATATTTCCCAAGTTTCCTTTAACTCCTTGGACAGACAGCAGACCTTCATAAGCTCAATTTGCTCTTCCTTGTTGGCTATAAAGGCTTAAATAACCTTTCAAAAAATCGTATTTCTGAGAACTCCCACAAACAGCAACTGCACCTGTTTTAGGCTGTGAAGTCACATCACTACCCACTGTTTTTTTTATTAACCAACCCTCTGGAAGTTAGGAATTCCTAAGTAAACTGCACACCTTATTTTTAAAAAACACCCACCCTCTAAAACTTGCAAGCAAACAAACATAACACAACACCCCCAAACCCAAAACAAACCAACCAAAATCCTTTCCTTGGGGAAGACTGGGTCTTTGTTATTCTTTCCAAGCATTCCAACACAATGAAGTTTTCCTAAATTCCAGCACAGCTGTCATACCACAAAGGCATTTATCCTTGATTGAAAATAAGATATGGGCAACACCAAAGCTACTCTGGTGTGTAAAGAGAAGTGGAAAAGTCAATGGGAAGTATGAAAACTAAAGAAAAAAAAATTAGTTTTAGCTTTGAATGGCAGACTTCTTATCAAAGCAGGAACAGCAGAATAACAACAGCAGATGGGAACACAGATTGTTTGAACTAGATACTAACTTCAGGACTCAGCCATCACTGTCAAACTGCTTTAAGTATTAAAAACCCATCTATTTCTAAAGGGTACGTTATTCAAATCGACAAATTAGACTTTCAAAATTACCATCTTGGTTATGTTAACATGAAAGCTTAAACTGAATCATTCTGAAGCTTGAAGAAGCTGAAAATTTCTACCATTAATATGGTCTAAATTGGTAATTTAATTTCTCTCAGTTCTGATCAGGTTTTTAGAGCAGAAATAAGACAATCTGAAAAAAAATAAAACCCAAACCAAAATCCCCACTACTTGCAATCACACGGCTTTGATTATATTGAGAACTTATTAATGACAGCTGAAAATTTTAGCAGAGATCAAGGCTTCTCCATTATAAAAAACAAACAAGTTTTAAAACAAGTTATGGGTCAAAAGTTATTGGTAATACTTAAAACTTCCTAAACATACCACCTGTAAAGAAGATTTAACACCTTCAGAAATGTTTTAAGCTTTAGTAAGATTTTAAAAATAAAATAGAACACGATAGTCCAAGTAGCTTTATACTGTAGGCATCACCCGAGCATGAGTGAATACGTATTAAACCTGAACCTTCAGTCAGTAATGGCAGCAGCCTACACAACAGAGATGGAACAATGTCATAACCTTTGGTAACAGCTCACCATTAATTCATCCTCCTTATGAGTCTGTTGATCTGGTCTTCTCTGTTACCAGCATCCCCACCTTCCACAAAGTGGATCGTTTTCTTCTTCATTCCACCCCGAGGAGAGGATAACTTGAAAGGCCAAAGGAAGTTGTTCACAACTTTGAAGTTCTTGCCAACAGTGTAAATTTCATGGATCACATCTTCCATGCAGATGATACCAAGTTTTCCTAAAATTCAGAATGTTGCTTTCAGAAAGGCTAGAGCCACTGGTCAGTAACAAGCTACAAATTATCACACCATTACAGTCATACCTACTTACTCGATAAGCTTCAGGAAGTCAGAAAGCACCCACTCTATCATGACATGCATTCAATTCAAATGGCTTAGCTGCAGCCCACTCAGCATTACTTAGCTGTTAGATTTGGCAAGAGGCACCAATTTCAACTGTTGAGTATTTGTAGCCAGCAATGAAGAACAACAAAACCAAACCCCACTTAGTGAATCTTAGGAAAAGACTATGCTCTCTGAAGAAAAGCTAGATTAAATACACTTAAACCATAGTTATGTGTAGCTGAGGGAAATTCACTGAACTACTCGTTCTGTTGAACAACACAACACACATTTCATTAATGCCTTTTCAGTCTTCACTGACAAGTCAACAGCTCATAAAATACAATGTTAAAAAAAAAAGCTATTATAGCCTAATGTTTGTACCCTCATAGCCTAATTATCTGTTGCATGGGAAAAGGAACAAATGTGACAGTCTAATATGAAGTGATACACAATCAACTGCCAAATACTGGAGACATGTCTGCTTGCTTTCACTCCTAGCATGACTGGAAAAGAAGAAGCCTCCTAGAACAGTCTATTTCTTGACAACTGACCACCACACTTTATTTTAACTAAACACACTAATCACTTTTACTAGCTAGTTCTTCTGACAGGAAGTTTCAGAAGTCTGTCTACCAGATCACAGAATAGTTAGGGTTGGAAAGGACCTTAAGATCTAGTTCCAACCCCCCTGCCATTGGCAGGGACACCTCACACTAAACCACATCACCCAAGGGTCTGTCCAACCTGGCCTTGAACACTGCCAGGGATGGAGCATTCTCCACATCTTTGGGCAGCCTGTTCTCCAGCGCCTCACCACCCTCACGGTAAAGAACTTCTTCCTTATATCTAACCTGAACTTCCCCTGTTTAAGTTTGAACCCATTACCCCTTGTCCTATCACTATGGTTCCTGAAGAGTTCCTCTCCGGCATCCAAACAATATCTAATTTTGAGTTTGAGACTTCAAAGCTATCTATAATAAGTTTCTTTCCTCCTGCAGCAACTTTTCATTACTGAAAGATCTGCTGACCTATTACAGGTCAAGGTACTTAACATTTAAAATTACAAATTTAAAATGCTAAAATTTGATTCTTTACACTGGTTTTCAACACCTTGTAACGAAAGCTACTTCCTGCTTGCTCTGTATAAAGCTATTAAGAAAGGAGAGATAAGCCAACCACTACTATTCACCAGAGACAGTAAGGATAGCTGTCCACCTTCACATTAATGATCCAAACAATACAGCAGGTTGTTGGTTTCTTTTTTGTTAAGTGAAGCACTATTTACCAAGACGTTTCTGGATCAGGGAATTATCAGTAAGAGCAATGCGCTGCTTGTTGATCTTGCCATAACCACGCTTGTAGATCAATTCATGCACAGACTTCAGATTGGGATAACTGAAACAGCCAAGTAAAAAATAATCAGAAACAAATTGTAAGTCATTGCAAGCCACACTCCAAGTTAACATTCCTGAATGAAACTTCCATAACAAACAACTTAAGACCAATTCAGCTGTCCCAAATGTAAACAGAAAAGGAAGCGAAGCAAATCTTCACACCAAGTTCCCAAGGACGCCAGTATGAGAGTGGATCTCATCTAGCAAGGATTACCTTTTAAAGCACTCCCTTAATCATGCTTTCAACTCAAAGTACACAGAAGAAAGAAAAAGATTTAACACAAAGAAAAGCTGCAAGCATAGTGCAGCAAAATGCAAAAGACACCAATTTGTTAAAACTGGCCATTTCACTCACCCCCATGCAATATAGGGTTCAACAATCCGCAGCATGTTGATAGAAGCTTTGTTGAGTTTTACAAATGTGCCATTGAAGATCTGACGCAGGCGAAGCAGCTGCAGCACCTTGCGGACTTTGGGGCTGACACCATTGGTGCTGGAGAACATAGGAAAAAAAGCCTCAGTTATCTACATCCCAGAAAACACTAAGTATCAGATCGGAAACAATTATATTATTTCCATATGAAACACATCACTATTTTACCAATTACAAAAAGCAATCTTAGTAAATTATTTCTATGCATTTCAGTATTAAAACATTGGAAACCAGCATTATACTGAAATAATTTACAACTATCCTTGTGCTCTCCCTGAACATAATTCTTCCACTCACACCTTTTGTTAGTTTCCTATCATATTTTGCCAGAGGAGAGTTAAACAAACACTTCAAACAAAGCCTGCAGAATGTCAGGGAAACTGGCATGTAATCTTATCAAAATTAAGGCAAAACAGAACAACTGTCTGCATGTATCTGTAGCCTTGCTGCCTTCTTAAAAATCAGGGATTCCTAAAGACAGAAGACAAACAGCGTAATAATTCTGGACTTAGCTAGATAAGCCTCTGGTGCATGTACAATACCCTGCCAACAGCTTTCCAAGCCATCAGTGGAATATTTGACTTACATATTTAAGCTCTCAAAATAGATAGCAGAAAAGCCATTTTCAGTGACTTTAAACATGAAATGGTTTACATTTGCATTCAATCTTACCCTCTTATCCTGATCACAAATGCCAGCTTTGGTTCTGCTGGAACATAGTAGTTGCCAGCTTTTCGGGCCATCCTGGCCATGCGGATCTCCTGCCGATACATGTGTCTGTACTCCTTGTGGTATGCCTGGGCTCTGGCATAGATCAGTTTTCGTTGTGCCTTACGGAACTGCAATATATTTGAAAATTACTTAAGATTTTAAAATATCTTTTAACACATGGAAATCACCTTCAAATACTGTGGCATATGCTAGAGCTTACCACAAATAGCACAGATTAAAGGAACATCTGCCTACATCAGGGAGTTTAGAATCACTCTCAGTCATATTCTAGAGAGCCTGGAAGATTGTTATACAGCACTGCTGCTTTACAGCAGTGTTATATGCCAAGCTTACCCTCACAAAAGTAATATATCTCTTGCCTTGCAAAAGACTAACTTTAATCTTTAAAAGAGTATGTTTTGTCTTTACTCTATCCAGAACTGATTTTTTATGAAGAAAAAGACACTGCAGTCCTAAACATTAACAAAATACGAACATGCTAGACTTAAATGCTGCAAACTTCTGTACTGCACTGTATCAGCAGTAGTAGCTTGTATTTCAGAAAAGTTCCAGTTAAGAAGCCATGAAATAGTCACCTTTTTTATAGCCAAAATCTTCTTTTGACGTTTGGCTTTCAAAGCTGCATAAGCCTGCCGTTTCTTCAGCAGGCTTTCCGGAACAGATGGCAATTTCTTTGCTCTAAATGAAAACAAACAAAAAGATAGGAGGAAAAAACAAACAAAAAAAGGGAAACAAATTCTTTTTAGACAATTTGAAGAAACTGGGCTTTAAATCTGTATGTGACATACAATCAGTCAATGCAAACTCTTAACACAACGTGCATGTGGCCCTCACTGCCTTAAGTCAGCTCACTAACACATCTTCCTCGCTCCCACTGGTACCAGGCCTTGATGCTGCCTGAACAGCTCACCTTCTATACAAAACAAATGACTCTGACAGACCAGCTGTTCAGCTGTACAGAAAAGTAATGACTGAAACCACCTGAGTGATCAGAAGCGTTACCCCTACTTTGTTACGACACAATATGCAATAAAAGTCTGCTGCAAGCGCATCTCTTGCAAATTAATCTTTCAATTAGTGCTTTAAGCGCAAAACTAGGTTAGTAGAAATTTACTTCACAGGACTTTAAGTTTACTCACATTTTTAAACTCTCAGATGTGACAAAACTTGCAAGACCAGTGTTCCTAGAGCCATAATTACCCGTGCGGGCTCGCACCCGGCTATCGCTTCCTACTCGAACCACACAGGCCCGGCCCACCCCACCCCCCCCCGCAACCGGCGCGGCACTGACCGCCCGCTAATTCGAGAGAAGCTCTACGGGCCCAGGTCCCTCACCATGGAAGCGGTGCTTGGGGGCCAGCTCTCCCACCCACTTCACCGAGGGCCGGAGGGGCTGCAATCGCTGCCTCTGGAAGAGACAGGACCAGCAGCAGCTCCATCCCGCCGCACTGGGCCCCATCCTCTCACCACTCCCAGACCCAAGTCATTTATGCCCGTCCCGCGCCGCCGGCGGACACCTATCAACCGGAGAGCGGTAGACAGCGTCTACGGTGGCGCGGACAAGAAACAAGCAAAACCACAGCCGCCGATGGCGGCGGATTATCCTAGGGCTGAACTGCCACTTACTCCTTCTCCGCCATGATCAGCGCCGGAAGAGAGAAGGCGGGAGCATGCGCAGGCAGCACTTAACCAACCCGCCTGCGCAGGCAGGGCCCTCGGCGCCGCAGGACCCCGAGTTCGGGTGCCCTCGGCGATGCCTGGCCACGGTGCCAGCGCCGGTTTTCTCACCGACCACTTGAGGTAAGAGCGTCTGGGTGGTGCCCGTCGGGGCCGGGACTTGTCGGTATTTTGGGCCTCCGGGAGTTGTTCAGCTGTCCAGTATAGTCTTCCCTGCAGGAGGCTGTGAAAACTTGCAGTGCTGCGGCTGCTAGGCGTCTCCTGTCTCCTATTCCAGCCTGAGAACCTGAGCTGAAAGCCTGTAGGATGGACTTTACTATCCTGGCTGAAATAGAGGGACAAACTGGTTTGGGTTGGAAGGGACCTTCACGATCATCTAATTCCAACCCCAAGGCAGGGACACCTTCCACTAGACCAGGTTGCTCAAAGCCCCATCCAACCTGACCTTGAACACTGCCAGGGATGGTGCAGTCACAGCTTCTCTGGGCACCCTGTGCCAGCGCCTCAGCACCCTCACAGGGAAGAATTTCTTTCTAATATCTAATGAAAATTCTCCTATTTCTCCTTGTCCTATCACTGCATGCCCTTGTAAAAAGTCCCTCTCTAGATTTTCTGTACCCCCCCTTTAAGCACTGGGAGCTGCCCCAAGGTCTCCCAAAACCTTCTCCAGGCTGAACAACCTCAGCGCTCTCAGCCTGTGCTCATGGCAGAGGTGCTCCAGTCCTCTGAGCATCTTTATGTCCTCCCCTGGACTTATTCTATCAGGTCTATGTCTTTATTGTGTTGAGGGCCCCAGAGCTGGACACAGTGCTCCAGGTAAAACTATACACCGTGCAAAAATGCTAATTGTGTACATAGGGAAGGGGGAGCAGTTCAGGAGGTTCCGCCTCGCACCACAGCGATGTTTCATTTTGAAGGCTCTGGACTGGATGTTTCAGGCCTGACCATGTGAACACCTGCCTCTGCTCCAACGTTCCAGCCCTGGCACACCTAGGCACAGAAAGAGGGGAAATTAGGGGAGCTTGGAGCAGGAAATAATTATCCCCTGTAAAAAAAAAAATGTGTATGGCACTGGGCTGGTTTTATTTGTTGCCTGTTCATGGCATGCAAACGTAGCACTGAAGAATGTGACTGAGATTTGAGTTGCAGCTGTGTCAATGCCGATTTTTGTCAAATAGCATTGCTTTATGCTAAGACAGAAGCTTGTATTGCTTGATCTCATTAGAAACGCTATGAAAGGCCGCAAGTGTGCAATAAACATCTACAACATTCACCAAAGGAAAAGGTTTCCTGCACTTTCTCCCAGAACTTTAGAGCCAGGATTCCTGCTAAGCCTGAGAGGCAGCATTCACAAAGTACCAACAGCTCTTCTGAGAACGGGTGGTTGCGCAGGGAAGGACACCGCGCAGGGAGGAAGAACGTGGCAGTGCTGTTCGGCGGGCGGCAGCAGGCCGTGGGATGAGTCCTGTCCAGCCACATGCAGGAAGCTCTGCCCGGGCACGCCGCTCCTGCAGCCAGCGAACTCCGCGGGCACCCCGCCTCCAGATGGCGCTGCACCCGGAGGCGCGCTGTTCGCCGCGCACTCTGGGACACGTAGTCCCCGCCGCCGGACCGCCCCCCCCCGAGCGGCTCGGAGCTCCAGCCCGCCCTATTCCGCGAGGCCGCGGGACCCGTCCCTGGCGGCGGGGCGGAGCGGGGCGGTCCCGACGAGCGGGGGGCGGAGGGTCCGCGGCTGGGAGGGGGGTCCCTGGAATGCGGGGCGGGCTGGACCGGCCCGGGGGTGGGACCCGGCCGCCGGGCCCGCCCTATATAGGGGGGCGAGCGAGCAAGATGCTCACTGCCAGTAGCGGGGCCACGGGTGTGCTGGGCTGGGGAAGCGGCGGGTGGGTGGGTAGCGCTGTGTATGGGCTCTCTTTGGTGTGTGTGACTGAGGCGGGGGTGTCTGCCCGGATCTGAGTGAGAGCGGGCAAGGGGAGCCCAGCCCCAGGCGACTCAGCGAGATTCTCAGCGGCGGGAGCGGAGTCTGTCTCCCTCCCAGCTCGTAGCGGGAGGTCCCGGGCAGAGGCGGCCCCAGGTGGGGGACCCGGGCGGTGAGGAGGAGCCGCCTCCCCCGCGGAGAGGCTCCGCGCCGCCGGCGTCTGTCCGTCCCCTCCGGCTCCGCGGGCGGCCGTGCTGGGACGCGCGGGTCCGTTCCACCCCTCCGCGATCGGGGTCCGGCAGCATGAACATCCTGCTGGAGCTCTTCGTAGTGACTTTCAGAGTGCTGTGGGCTTTCGTGTTGGCCGCGGCTAAGTGGCTGGTGCGGCCCAAGGAAAAAAGTGTGGCGGGGCAGGTGTGCCTGATCACCGGGGCGGGCAGCGGCCTGGGCCGCCTCTTCGCCCTGGAGTTTGCCCGGCGCCGGGCGCTGCTGGTGCTGTGGGACATCAACACGCAGAGCAACGAAGAGACGGCGGGCATGGTGCGCCTCATCTACCGGGAGATGGCTGAGGCGGCCGCTGCCGCCGCCCCCCGAGGTAAGCGGCGGTCTGATGGGGCGGGCTGCCCGGGCTGCCCCCCGCCGCCAGGCCCGGGCGCTGCCCCTTGCCCTTCACCTGCAGGGCCGCGGAAGGGTTAGCCGCAGCTGCGCGCCCGACGGGCTGCGTCCCGGAGCCATTCTCGCATGCAGGAGTAAGGGGAAACCGGCTCCGGGCTGGACTCTACCGGAGTCCGGTCATTGCCTCTGCCAGCCGGGCCAACCCCGTGCCCTGGGGAGACCCGCTTCGTGTAGCTTGGGACTTAGACAGAGCTCTAAACCATGCAGCTTTTCTTAGAACGCTTTGGCAGCAATAGTAAATAGACAAGTCCTTGTGTACTGTGGCAACACCAAAGCAAATAAAAGTTTTAATGTAGTGGAAATGTGTTTGCTGTTTCCACTCGACTACTTGTTTGAGTGTCAAATACATAATACAACAACTTAATCTACATTCCCCCCACCTCCTTTTGTTCTCTTGTCTATATTCCTTAGTAGCTGGAGATGGAGAGAAAGATGCGCTTCCCCATTGCAACTTGCAGGTTTACACGTACACCTGTGATGTGAGCAAAAGAGAAAATGTCTACTCAACGGCAGAGAGGGTCCGCAAGGAGGTTGGCGAAGTGTCTGTCCTGGTTAACAATGCTGGCGTGGTCTCTGGGCACCATCTTCTAGAGTGTCCTGATGAGCTTATTGAGAGGACCATGATGGTCAACTGCCATGCCCACTTCTGGGTAAGTATAAACTCTATTCTGCTACCCTTCTTGTCAGTTAATTTTGGGAAACTAGCTGCTGTTGCTTGATTCCTGTCTCCTTGGGATTTGCAATTGCTCCCTCTTGCAGGCTCAGTGCTTTGAGGATTTCTTTAAGTTTTTTGTTTAGCAGGAATGGTGGGTATTATTAATAAATACCTTTAATTCAACTATACATTTTTCTAACTCAGAGTTCCAAGTTTTGTGTCCTATTTTCTAGCCCTGGATATGAAACCTTTGTAAGCATAACCTCTGAATCTGTGTAAAGTTTGTTACTGTTAATGAATGGTTTTTAAGCCTTCTTCCTATCGTCTTCTGCCAGCATGCTAACAACTTTAACATGCTCTTTTAATGATAGCTGCAATACCAAACTTTCACATTTCTGGAAAAAAATACTTAAAACCCCTGCTGGAAATGTTGTTTGAATTGCCTTGGAGGCAAATTGTTCCTTTTGAAGGCTGGGAGGATGGCGAAAAAGATTTCTCAAGAAATCAAGCCAAGAACACTTTTTCAGGAATCCTGCGTATTTGTCCTCATAGCTTTGTCTGGGGGCTGCCAGGAGAAGTAAGAAAATCTTTACCATGGTTTCTGGGGCGATATTGTCTTCGTAACAAGCAGATGCTAATCAAGGAGAACAAGTTCCGTGATCTTACTCTATCTCAGGCTTGTTTTCCTGTGTGGTTTATTTTTAAACCCATGGTGGTGTGGAGTTACATAAACTGGAGTGTTGAAGGAGGGCATGAGGCACAATTGGGTTAGCATTAGCTGTCAGACTGAGTCCATTGTTAGTACTAAAACTGTTCTTTGGTCCTTCAAATAATGTTATGAAATATACTTGCATAACAATCAAAGTATTAAGCAATCTGAAATATACTTCAATTTAAGCCTTCTTTGGCTTGTCTTACCTTTTCATAACAAAATTCTGTAAAATGCCTCATCTTCAAAACTTATTAGGCCCTCCCAAACCTCATTTTTTGTTTTGCTTTTTTTTTTTTTTTAATGTGGAAGAGAAATGCTGTCTCATAACCCTAAAGGAGCCCCTTCAAATCTGTGCTGTGAAACACCTAATGGCAGAGCAGCCTTTTCCCAGTGTATTGTAAAGCATGCAGAGAGAGTTGCTTAAACTTCTGTGCACACAAGATAGTGTGTTTAGAAACTCTTTCAAACTCTGAAAATATGTTTTAAGACAACTTGAAATGTTCTGAGAAGGCTCATATGACTACTTACAACTAAGAGCTCTGCGTGTTCTTCATAAAAGTTAAATTGATGCTTAAGCAAACAGTGATGTGCACTAGATTTAATGACTGCTATTGATGTGGTTTAAATGCTGAATTGACAAAGTTTCCAAGAAGTCTAAATTATGACATCACCATGAATTAAAATATGGGAGGATCCTAAATACTCCAGCTGTTCTTCCTTCAAGCCCAAGCCATACACTTATTTATAACAGTTTTTCAAAGACCTTTTCAAAGCACCTTCTGTGTGTTATAGAAAACTAAATTTAGTCTAGTATTGGCTGTGATTGTGTTTCCATAAGTTTTATTAATCTCAAATGTTAGTGTGAAGTGACTTTAAAATTTAAAAACAAACAAACAAAAACAACCAAAAAACAAAACCAAAGAAATAACCCTAACGCAAAAATACTTCAAGAAGGTATAATTAAATGTGAACTGTGGAACTTGAAATTTTCACTTAAGCTTCTAAGGAGCAGGCAACACCCCAGTTGAGGATATGTATGAGGATACACATATGTTCATATGTATGCTTCCTGCAGATCTGGTGTCCTGCTTTGCCTTTCCTTTCATTTTCTTCCACTTTTGGCAGAGCTTTATTCCTTGTTTTCCTGTTCATGATCCCAGAAAAGGTTGGCTTGACCAGCAGTGGGTGGACTTCTATTAAAAGTAATAGTACTTAATTCATAAGATATCATTTGAATCAGCTGATTTGAAGCCAACTTTTTTGAGGAGAGTCAATGCTGACTTAAATAGAACAATGTGTCTAGATGTGTGAAGTTTTATACAGCTAGTTGTTTCCATGTCAGCTAAACTGGTGGTCCAAAAGCAAAGCTAATACTCTGGAGCATTATGCAGGCTTTTAACTATTCTTGGAGGGTGTTTCTTCCAAAAAAGCTGTAAATGGGTTTTATAAAGACATGGATCTTTCATGTAATATTGCTTCAGTAGTTGCCTGTACTTTCTGGGTTTTTGTTGAAATTTTGTTTATGTGATGGAAAATTCTTCTTCGTCCCTTGATCATTAATCAAGCCTCAATGTAATTCTATATAGAAACTTCAATTGGGGCTTTATTATTGTCCGCTTGGAACATCTGAAATAAGGCTGATTGTCTGCTCTCCATGCAGAACACAGGTAATCTGAGCTTGCTTTGTTAGCAGCTCTGATCTAAAGACTGCCCAACTTCTGCAGTAGGCAGTGACATGAAAGTCTGTCACTCCTTTGCGGATGTGATTCCAATTGGGCTGTGTACCATATCACAAGCTGGCAGTCAGGAGAGCCTTAGCAGCATGCCACAGCCTAAACAGATGCTTTCCATTTGCTGACATTCATGATTTGTATAATCCTTCCCATGAGTGTTCTATATAAACATGTCACCACTGCATCATGTAGCAATTTCCACAGCATAAAATCCACTGCAGTATTAAAAACCTGTTATTTCATGCTGTGATAACTTGAATGCTTCTGATATTGAAAACATAGGGACAAAATCCATTCCCAGTATGAAACAAGCCAGCTCTGATTTACTATAATTTGCAGATGCATAAAACTGTAGCAGGAGTGTAATGCTATCTTTCCTCCCAGTCTGTTGCAAGAATAACTAACTTGGCTGCACTTGTCAATTGCTGGAACCAAACTTATGCAGACTAGGAAATTTTCTTCTTGTGATATGTCAGGATACGGATTTGAAAAATGTTAAATCATAGTCTAAGATAAGCTGTTGCTTAATGAGTTTTCTTTTGGTTTTACAATAAAGCTTAAGTGAAGTATCAGAATACAGCAGCTTAGATTGTGGAATTGTATTTAGTGAAACTGCTGTGAAAACTCTTATTTCATGACAATTTGAGGTTCTTGAACCTATTCTAACTTTTTTCTGGAAGAATAATGCTATTGCTGGACAAGAAGAAGAGATTCAGAGCAGCCCTGTGGAGAAGGGCTTGTGGGTGTTGTTTGATGAGAAAATGAGCATGAGCTGGCAGTGTGTGCTTGCAGCCCAGAAAGCCAAGTGTATCCTGGGCTGCATCAAAAGGAATGTGACCAGCAGGTTGAAGGAGGTGATCCTACCCCTCTACTCTGCTCTCGTGGGACCTCCCCTGGAGTATTGTGTGCAGTTCTGGTGTCCTCAACATAAAAAGGACATGGAGCTGTTGGAACAAGTCCAGAGGAGGGCCACGAGGATGATCAGGGGACTGGAGCATCTCCCATACGAAGACAGGTTGAGAGAGTTGGGGCTGTTTAGCCTGGAGAAGAGAAGGCTGTGTGGAGACCTCATAGCAGCCTTCCAGTATCTGAAGGAGGCCTATAAGGATGCTGTGGAGGGGCTCTTCATTAGGGACTATAGTGATCCAATAAGGGGTAACGGGTTCAAACTTAAACAGGGGAAGTTTAAATTGGATCTAAGGAGGAAGTTCTTTACTGTGAGGGTGATGAGGCACTGGAATGGGTTGGCCAGGGAGGTTGTGAGTGCTCCATCCCTGGCAGTGTTCAAGTCCAGGTTGGACAGAGCCTTGTGTGGCATGGTTTAGTGTGAGGTGTCCCTGCCCATGGCATGGGGGTTGGAACTAGATGATCTTAAAGTCCTTTCCAACCTGAAATATTCTGTGATTTGGAGTAGGTATTAATATAGGACATCAGCTTATTACCTAGGAAGTACTTCTAGAATTAATGGTTGAATGGGACTCTTGGAGAGGCAAGAGCAAGGTGATGATCAAGGTCTGAAGTTATGTGACATGAAGGTCCTTCTGTATACAGATCTTCAGTATTAAGCTCAGAGTACAATGATCTGTATTTCCCTATCATGTGAATCCTTCAAAGCTTTTAGCTTAAAGCTCTCCTAGAGTTCTCTTCAACTTACCAAAAGGGGGAAGCAAAAGCATTCAGCTCCAGCTCTGTCATATTTATTAAAAAAAAAAAAAAAA